>JANAVB010041560.1:0-48404 GCA_029216955.1 Iris pallida
TCATCTTCCAATTAATATACCATTCCGGTATGAAGTTCTTTTTGATCATCCTATCTTCTCAAAACAAAATTCAGATATACACTTGTTTTAGGGTTTTATACCTGATTCGTATCTGAATTTTGTATCTATATCCACAATTTTCAGTTGTATCCACTTCTCTTAATTACTACCACTAATTTGCTACCAATTGACACAACACAGCATATTTGATTCTTATCCAAATATCCCATCCTCTTTCTCAAAACCAAAAGCTCATATATACAACTTGTTTTAGGGTTTCATACCTGATTCGGTATCTGAATTCTGATCAACATCTATATCCACAATTTTGGTTGTATCCACTCACGTAATTACTACCACTATTTTGCTTCCAATTGGCACAATACACCATATTCGTTTCTTATTCAACCCTGAATCTGACTGAATTCCATACTGAATACCGTCTGGTTAGATGATAAGCAGGTAATGAACTGTCATCTTGGTTATTAGGAATACGGGACATCTCTATACCTTCACAAGCCAATATGTTCTCGCAATACCCTAAATCAGTATTTTTCAGATGATCTTATTCCTTATTTTATCCTACCCTTTTAAACCGGACTCAATAATTTTATATCCGTAATGTTCTGTTGAAATGTAGTAACAGCTAGATGTAGTGGCAATAGTGCATTGGTTGGTACTTACTGAAGTAGGGAACAAGTTCTTACAATCTGTTTGCAGTAGTCTTAGTATTTTCAAACATCCTCTTGCAGGTTAAATTGCATAGCAAGCATTGCAAGACCTGTGATCGATGTGTTGATGGGTTTGATCACCATTGCCGGGTGAGAAGCTTGGCCATTCTCCTTTTCAAGCACACAACTAATTTACAGGAAACCGCTCACAGAAATTTGTTTCCTACAGTGGTTAAACAACTGCATTGGAAGAAGGAACTATACTACCTTCATTCTACTAATGGTTTTCGTCTTACTAATGGTTAGTACAGATATCCACCTAATATTTAAACGTTAAATTTAGATTGTTCTGTTATTTTTTTCTTCTTTACTAAGATGGAAAGCTTAACTCTATGCCTCTTTTGTAGCTTATAGTAGAAGGTGGGACTGCAATTGCGATATTTATTCGCTCTTTTCGCAGACAGCAAAGGAATAGCACTTGAAGTGAAAAGGAAGCTGCATGCTGAATTTCCTAAAGGAGTTCTGCCATCAATATCAGTAAATTTTGCCAAAGTTTACTAGTCTGATGATAACCAAAACTTGTATGTTAATTGTAGGTACTGAAGATTGATTGCTTGTTATAAATTTTCTTTGCAGGTATTGTTGGCATTATTGACAGCATATAGTTCTGCAGCACTTGGGCAGCTTTTCTTCTTTCATGTGGTTCTCATTAGAAAGGTAAATCTAGTAAAATTATCAAACAGATACGTACTTCTATCATATTCCTGTAAGACTGAGCCAAAGCCTATAAGAAATGACGTAACTTTCTTCTAAGTTCACGATACAGAGTTCTTCATGTTAGGTGAAGCCATGAATTCTAAATGTAAGACACACAAAATAGTAGGAATCAAAATAGCAAAATTAACTTGGAATATCATCTCCTATGCAAGGATACAAAGGTATGAAGCTTTGAAATAAGTTTCTATGGGCATATTGTAGCTTGAAATCTGATTGGTGTTGCACACAAAGCCTATAAGAAATGATGTAACTTCTTCTAAGTTCATGATACAGAGTTCATGTTAGCTGAAGCCATGAATTCTAAATGTAAGACACATAAAAAATAGTAGGAATCAAAATTGCAAAATTAACTTGGAATATCGTCTCCTATGCAAGGATACAAAGGTATGAAGCTTTGAAATAAGTTTCTATGGGCGTATTGTCGATTGAAATCCGATTGGTGTTGCACATAAAGGCTTAAATTGTTTATCCTTCGCTTCTATTATGCTCTAGAGATGACTGCTTCATCGTTGACACATTTGGTAATAATTCTGCAATGTACTATTCTACAATCATTGCAGGGAATGAGGACATATGATTATATCCTGGCAATGAGAGAAGAAGGTCAATCAATCGATCCGTTTGATGACTCCGATCTGTCTTCTGATGAAAGCATCGACATGGAATCACCAGAAAAACACAACTTCCTTTCCAGGTTCCTCTGCAAAGGGCAGAGGACAAATCAGGTGATATATACTCCTCATCGGTCCCACAGTAGCGACACCGTCTCACCCATATAAGTTTGAACTCAAAATCTTATGGTCTGCAGAGCACTCGAAGACTATCCATAACAATTGTGGAGGATGCAACTCTCTCTAATCCAGAAAAGAAGCACGAAATTCGAATCGACCCATGGAAATTGATAAAGATGAGCAAGGAGAAAGCCATGATAGCGGCAGAGAGAGCACGTGAGAAAATCATGAGACAGAAACCGCAGCCAGCATCAGCCCTGCTGAAACCGCTGCCACTAGAGACGAAGAAGGGCCCTTCGATGAATGCAGAGTGCAAGAAGTCGGCTGAGATGACACCGGTAGTGCCAAATAGTGGGTGGCTCTCAAGCCCAAGGAGGAGGTTTTCTGGGTCACCATCACCGAGGCCTCAGAGGTATAGAACCAACTTTGATTTGAAGCTGACAGAAGTTTCAAGAGAGCTCGATACCTACATCTCAAGGCAGGTTCTGTGTTCTGTTTTGAAGGAAAATGGAGAAGATGAGACTTCTCCTTCATAGCCATTCAAATGTTATAGGACTATTTATTTCTTGTGCTGTTTTTTTTTAAATCTAGCAGAAAACCCAACAAAGCTCGAAACTTAGAGAGAAGTCTACATAGCCATTCATCCATCTTCTAGTTCTCAGCCTTTGAGAAGGGTTGGGCTTCTAAGCACTGTACTTAAGGGGGTATGAGTTTGTAACTGACAGTCGATGATTTAAGTTATCTTCTGTATAAACTAAACGAATTCAAATATGCAAATATGATTCTAAAAGTATGTGTACATGCCATGTCTTTTTCATTCAAATGGCTGGACCCTCAACTGTCATAGATTTCATCTCCCCATGACTTTGTGCTTTCTAAAACAACTATGATAGGAAAAAGGTTTGTATAACTGTCATAGATTTCATCAATCCTTTCAGGGAGTTCTCTTACAATGATTTGCTACATGAGTGACGTAGGTTGAAAATCAAATACTAAGAACAGTATTTGCGGACAGAAACGCAAAAGAAAATTTCTTCCTAAATGGTGTTTAGTCAAGCTACCTCAAAATTGGAGGGAAGAAATGCTATATTGAGAGAGTATGGAGGCCTGATCTAACCTGTGTGTAATCAAATTTCTTCTGGGAAAGTAACAGCTCTACCAAATCAGTAAATCTGGGCCAAGTCAACAATACTTTTCGGACACGAAACAAACTATTGGCACAGATTTAACTTTTTCTTTATTTGATATTATTTCCAGTTTCTACAATGATGCAACCATCACAGGCAAAATACCTGGCTGGTTCATGTGAGAATCCTGTGGTCTTAAACCTTCAGCTAGATAGCAAGCCGCGGAATGGAAGGGCGCTTCACCTCGAAGAGGCTCACAAGACTCTGGGCACACCAAGTTGGAATACCCTTTGATGTCCGAGCACTTCCACGGAGAACGATCTAATGTTACATCGAGGAGTACATTGGAGAGGCAAATGTCGCTAAAACTGTCTCCCTGAATCCCTTCCAGCAGTCCAGCGACGCTGATGTTCGACCCAACGACATCTCTTATTGTGATCTTATTTATTAGGGGAAGGGCGGCTGGGTTGTAACTCTCATCCGGGTGCTCATCATACTCGCCAGTGATCCTGATGGCAAACTCGACGTTGGTCATAAAGATGTCCGAGAAGTAGATGTTCTTAATGTAGCCACCACGCCCTGGGGATGTCTTTAACCGAATACCATGTAGTGAGTTGGAGAGATGAAGCCCCTCTGCCTTGATCTCCGAGATGCCCCCGGACATCTCACTTCCGAGTGCAATGCCTGCGCCAGATTTGGTTGAACCAGTGATGCGATGGATAGAGATGTTGAATGATGGCCGGGCAAAGGAGATGCCATACTCATCCCACCCGCTCTTGATAGAAATCAGGTCATCTCCTGTGTTGATGTAACAGTCCTCGATGCAGACATTGTCGGATGAATCTGGATTCATTTTTAACAGAAAGTATTGAAGTCAACGGCCGAAAACTATTGATGTTTGTATTTCTAAATAAACGAGTTATTTTAACCTTTTATTGCCAACTTCAACTATAGCAAAAATCTTGTGAAGATCACTTTGGTCACAATATTGTATAAGTAACCACATCCACATAAATAATCACGATAAGCATTTTATACTGTGACGAACAAGTTTCATGTTGAATTTTAATCAACACAGCAGAAACTTCTGCTTAAACCTTGGGAAATAATTTTGCTTCAGCAACTATTATCACCACGGATACTGCAGACACTTAACACAATACCTAAAAATTTTCAAGTTGTATTTTCCTAATCTCCCTCTCTTATCACAGTTATTTACCTCACTATTTCGAGCACCACTAGCCCTCCTAGATCCCGCCCATTTATTATTAAGAAGAGTCGAAACTGAGATTCGATCCCTTTCACGTCTTCAATTAATAGGCTTACATCACAACCTAATGATCGTTTTCCATCAATATCTATACTACTATATAATAGGAAAAGTTGGGCTTCACCGCAGAAGTTTTTTGTTCCAAAAATGCCCTCATCCATGTTTACTAATTAAAATTGTTCATTATATTTAACAATGGATAGTTAGGTAATTACGTATACAAGGGGTTGTTCTTTGTTCTTCTCAAGTGATAAAAAAGGGTTTTGCTCTTTCCAAGTAGTATGAAATACGTGCAAAGCACGTGCAATTTCATTGAATTATTGACAAAAACTTTTAAAATGTTGTAATTTAACAATTCATTTCTAAAATGTTTGTAAAACATTTCTATATATCACTCACAGTGCTATTAGATTATCTATGAAGCGCCAATGAAATGGGCTGGTAAATTCAAATGTTACTACGTCGTTATATATCAGCAACAAGTTTCAATTTATAGAAAGATTGAGATGGAGACTTCATAATTTATAAATAACAAAACATGTTTTCTTAGCTTCTGATTTTTTATTAACTTCACAAAGTGGAAAAAAGAAGTTAATATATTAAAACAGCCCAGAAACTAACCTGGACTGATGCCATCTGTATTTGGAGAATCAGGAGGGGCAAGAATCGTGACATTCTGGACGAGCACTTGGCTGTTCATCCAAAGAAAAAAAACAGTCTCAACTCTCCTCAATCATGAAAATCTGCATCAACTAGTAGAGGTAACGAACCTGCAATATACCGGGTGAATAGCCCAAAATGGGGAGTTCTTGAAGGTCAGATTAGATATAATGACTTCAGTTGAGTACATCAGCTCAATAAGATGTGGGCGAGTATAGTCCAGAGTATGGTTATTAAACCGATCCCACCAAACACTCCCTTGCCCGTCAATGGTCCCATTTCCCCCTGCAGCAAAATAAAAAATCAGGATAACATAACTTTCGGCAAAGAAATTATACTTAGCTTCTTCCCGTAAGAGCTTCAAGTTTCCAAGCAATAGTTGGATTGTATCTCGTTTCCGGTTGAGCGCTCAAATGGGGGGTGACAATGAAGTTGGTAATTTAGTCCCACATTGGTTAGGAGGTGGGATCATGTGGTGTAGATAATTGGGATTGGTTCAGGCCTTACATGAGAATTCTCTTTTAAGGCATATGGGCCCAATTCAATATCGCACCTCATGGGTCAACTCCGGTTCAGGCCAGCGTTCCCAACAAGTGGTATCATAGCATATTGTTACGGGGCTAGTTTGGACGACTCTAATTGGTTTGAGACAGATGGTGCTGAGCGTTCATGTGTATAATCAGATTATACGGGCTCGGCTGGCGGAAACGAACAAAGGTAGCCGGAATGTGCTAAGGTTGTTCGGTTTGCGGGAACGAGCAAAGGTAGTCGGAGTATGCTAAGGGTGTTCGGCTAGCGGGAATGAACAAATGGTAGCCGGGTGTGCTAGGTTGCTCGGTCAGCGGAAACGAGCTAAGATGGAGATTGTTGGATTGTATCTCGTTTCCGGTTGAGCGCTCAAATGGGGGAGACAATGGAGTTGGTAATTTAGTCCCACATCGGTTAGGAGGTAGGATCATGTGGTGTAGATAATTGGGATTGTTTCAGGCCTTACATGAGAATTCTCTTTTAAGGCATATGGGCCCAATTCAATATCGCACCTCATGGGCCAACTCCGGTTCAGATCACACCGCATTCCCAACAACAATAACTTTTAAATCATCTAGGCAAATCCATAGCAGAAAACAAGAAAGCAATGCGTGCTAAGAAAGACCGATATGAAAGGTAACCATGTGAAAATTGTTACTGAAATCTAAATGTGATCTGGTTACCTGTAATAACCACATCTGTCAGGTTGTGGCCATGAATAAGACTCTGATGCCTTCCGCCAGGTAGTTCGCGTCCTCGCCATATGAAGGTAACGGATCAATAACGGGCCATTCAAGGGATTCCTGAAAGGAAGCCAAACTTAGCTTGTTCAATTATTTCCATACTATGTACGTGTCAACCAATGTACATTAATTTCTAGAATTGAAATTATTGGTGAAGATGATGCAAGAATATGGTTTTACATGGAATGAGAGCACTGGCATTTTTGTATAGTGGCGTCTGGTGCGCATACATAAGAATTCACATATATTGGACGTTCCCAGGCAACCAATTTGCTTGCCCTGTCATGTTTGATTGAATGAAATATATGTATATATATATATATATGTTTTTTTTGGAAGAAGTTAATTGTATTAATAAAAAATTTAATTACAGGGAGTGCTAGGTCTCATAATGCCCAACATTTCTAACAACTCAGACTCAACTCACTACTTCGCACGAACAACTCCTACCTAGACCTATAGCATTCTGATATTCTGCCCTTTTATAACCCATGCATTGACCCTCACTTTCGGACTACTTCCCGTTTTCTTCCGTCGAGTCCTCTGCTTCGGCGTACCCACATTCCTCCTGTTGAAGAAGTCGTAACCATTTCTCGTTTTCCTTAGTCAACTGAAGACTATCATTGTGAAGCCTTACAACAGAAGCCTCGGATCCATCTGCCTCATCTTCAAACTTCTCAGTGGAGCTTTCCGCAAGACCCCAGCTTCTAGAATTGGGTTGCCTAGTAACCCTTGAAAGGAGACCTACCCACAGAGGAGACTGCCTATCTTCATGGCTAGAAGTAGTCTCGGTGATTTTCCTTTCTGCTGAGACATGTCTCTCTCTACCTCTCTCGCGGGCTGGGAAACCGGCTAGTCCTACCAGGACTTGGTCATCCCTACTATTGTATTGCCTAGATTATGTAAGCGATTTGGATGAACGGCACAAGTGGGGATGTAAGCCTGGTCTGAGTAAACAACCTGGTTCTGATTTCTTAGGCAAGTGATTCAGATAAATAACTGTTGAGAATCAATAAAGGACTTTTAGTCCCACATCGGAATATGTAGTATGTAGAGGAGCTAGACTCCCTATAAGTAGTGAAGTAGTCCATCAATAAAATCATCCAACCATTATTTTCTACATGGTATCAGAGCCATAACTCTCTCTCTCTCTCTCTCTCTCTCTCCACAAAAAAAAAAAAATAATAATAAAAAAAATTTAGCCGACCCCCCCCCCGGAGCAGCAGCCCCCCCCCCCCAACCCCCGCCCCCCGACCCCCTCCCCCGGAGCAGCGCCCCCCCCCCCCCCCCCGACCCCCCCCCCCTAGCAGCGCCCACCCCCCTCCCCCGACCCCCCCCCCCGGAGCAGTACCCCCCCCCCGACCCCCCCCGGAGCCGCAGCGCCCCCCCCCCTTCCCCCCCCCCTCGACCAGCACCCTTCCCCCCCACCCGCCAGCACCCTCCCGCCCCCCCCCCCCCCTCCTAACCCTAGCCTCTCTTGCAATGGAAACCCTAACCCTAGCTCTAGCAGCCCCATCCAAACCCTAACCCTAGCCGTCAAAAAAAAAAAAAAAAAAACCACGGCGTATTTCGAAGACGAGTCGAGATGTCAAATTCTTTATTTGCACCGACTCTGTTCCTAGATTGCGCCGTTTGGAACTAACAAATGGTTATTTTGTTATTCCTCCTTCACATCGGGATCTATACAGAGACTGATCATGTCTTCTCTGGTGTCCTGACGTGTTCACTTTACATGCGCGCGCCGGTGCTGGCCAAGTTAGTAGCGCATTCGTAAAGTCTGTGACGTCGAAGAAGACGACGAAGACGAAGAAGACGACGAAGTTGGAGAAGTTGCCGACTCCGACGTCCAAGAAGCCGACGAAGCCGACGAATCGGGTTTACAGTTGAAGAAGCCATGGATTCGATCAGTAGCAAACTGACGGCCGACGAGATGAAGGCCTTGGTTGATGACATCTTATCAAAGAGATTAACCGAGGTAACCCCACGTGTGATCCATACTGATGTGGATCCGTCCCCTTACAAAATGGAAAAATTAGAGAAGCTGGAGACGAAGTTGGAAGGAACGTCCAACTACTTGAAGTGGTCGCGGCAGGCGATGCGGACGCTGAAGGGACGTGGCTTGGTTGGCTATGTCACTGGCCAAGCCCAGGCGCCAGCCGATCACTCCGCAAAGGAGTTTGCTGTTTGGGAGATTGTCAACAACGTAGTGGCTGGGTGGTTGACTGCCTCATTAACCGACCAGGTGTAGGGCAATGTCGAGGCAATGGAGGCTGCTGCTGATATATGGCGGACTCTAAAAGTTATGTACTCCGGCTCTGGCAACCCTATGCGAGTCTTTCAACTGCAAGATGAACTCGATAGGGTGGCCCAAGACGAACGTACCATCTCTGAGTACGCAGCCCTGTTGAAGAAGTACTGGTCTGATCTAGATCATTATGCTCCTCTTGGGATGGAAGATGCACAAGTCGAACCGGCATTCGCGAAGTACTTTCAGACGTTCCTGGCTTATATTTCGCGGCAGCGTATGATAAAATTCCTGAAGGGACTACACCCTGTATTTGAGCAGAGACGGAATATCCTCCTATCCCAATCCACGCTTCCGACCTTGGAAGAAGCTATAACCGTCATGACACAGGAAGAAGCTCGACTGAAGTTGATGCCCAACAAGGGATCCTACCAGGGGGAGCGAGCCGAGGTTGAAAAGTCTGTCCTTGCTGCCTTCAATCAACCTCCATCTGTTGGTGGTGTTTGCCACAATTGTGGTGACTCCGGACATTACATCCGTTTTTGTCCAAAATCCTTGCGAAATCAGTCTACTGATCGAGGACGGGGTCGTGGCGGCCGACGGGATAATAGAGGAGGATATGCTGGTAGACGGGGAGGACACAAAGCGAATCTGGTGGAGGAAGGGGGAGAGGATCTACTGGCTGAAATAACCCCGCTTGAGAGGGAGTTCCTTGAGAAGTTGCGAGGCACAAAGCTGGTTTCGGCCGACAGTCCTGGGGCGTCTTCGACCTCGGGAGATCCCATCACTTACTTTGCCCAAACCGGCACCGGTGATTCTGCACGTGCTCTTGCATCTGTCCATCAGCCAGGATGGATAATGGACTCTGGGGCATCTCGCCATGTCACGGGATCCCGTGGTGCGTTTCAGGACTATACTCAGCTACCATTGCCGGAGAGTATTCAAACCGCTGATGGTACATCCAGACCTGTAGTGGGTACAGGCACTATCGCATGCACCCCTTCCATCACTCTAACCAATGTCTTACATGCTCCATCTTTTCCTGTCAATCTTTTATCCATTAGTGCCATTATACTTGATCTTAACTGTACTGTTTCCTTTGACATTCCTAAGGTGACTTTTCAGGAGAAGGGGACAGGACGACGACTTGGAACTGGCACATGGCATAAGGGGCTGTGGTATTTAGACAGGACTAGACTGGACAATGCATTGGCATCCTTGGTAGCAGACGCACCACCAGAAGCTTCCTGTCGCAGTGTTGAAGCCGACTTGCTACTCCACCACCAGCGTGTCGGTTATTCCTCTTTTTCAGTTATTAGTCGAATGTATCCGTCCTTATATCAAAGGACTGATAAAGAGAAGTTATTTTGTGATGCTTGTGAGTTGGAAAAACATACCAGAAGCTCGTATGTAAGCTCGGGGATTAGGAGTTCAGCTGCTTTTGACATGATACATTCGGACGTATGGGGCCCTTGTCCTACAACCGGAATTAACGGTTTTCGATGGTTCGTCACCTTCATTGACTGTTATACCCGCGTGACATGGGTCTACCTTATGAAGAATAAAAGTGACGTCCTTGAGGCTTTTCGGAACTTTCATCGCCGGGTGGAAACACAATATGGCGCTAAAATTAAGTGTTTCCGGTCTGACAATGGGACGGAGTATACTAATAAGCAGGTTGCTGAGTATTTTTCCACCTATGGAATACTACATCAAACTTCATGTGCTTATACTCCGGCACAAAATGGTGTGGCTGAACGAAAGAACAGACACCTGCTGGAAGTCGCACGGACGATGATGCTGGCTATGAATGTCCCGAAGCACTTATGGGGGCAGGCTATTTTGACGGCCTCGTATCTCATCAACAGAATGTCGTCTCAAGTATTGGACTGGAAGACACCATTGGAGATGCTTACTGGGGCAACTACATACACTGTTCCACCAAAAGTTTTTGGATGTGTGTGCTTTGTCCAAGATAATAGGCCCGGCGTTGGCAAACTGGATCCTAGAGCAGTTAAATGTGTCTTTGTCAGTTACACGGCGACTCAGAAGGGATATGCCTGTTGGAGTCCAGTCGAGCGGAAGATGTTTGTCAGCATGGACGTTACATTCAGAGAACTCGAACCATACTATGGTTCGGATGAAGGTTCAGCATTTGGTGACACATCTAACACAGGTGTGTTCGATGTAAGGGAAAGATAATAAGCCCAAATGTGGTCGTCGGATCGGTTCCGTGTCCGGTTGTAGAAAACTGGACGAAAGGGGGAGAGCACAGTGACTCAGATACAGAGAATGAAGAAGAAGATACATATGTTACGCAGGGGGAGCAGCAGACAAGGAAAAAGGAGCTCCAAGTCTACAGAAGGAGACAACAGAAGTCCAGTACTGTGCCTATGCCGTGCCCTGTGCCTACTGTACCAAGTCCCTCGTCTACTCCTGCTCCAACTCTTGAAGATGTTGCCCCCGCACTGAATCACTCGGATTCTGATGCGGATCTCTCCGACTCGGATGGTATGATCTCTCCACCACCTATTGCTCCCTTAAGGAGATCTTCTCGCATCAATGCGGGTAAAGCTCCTAGTCGTTTTGATGATTATGAACATGACATTGCCAACTTCTTGTCTTATTCTAACATTTCTTCGAATTATCGAGCCTTCATTGCATCGTTAGACTCTACTTCGTTGCCCAAGTGTTGGCAAGAAGCAAAGAAAGATCCAAGGTGGAAAGCTGCAATGATGGAAGAACTTGGGGCACTGGAGAAAAATAAGACATGGGAGCTGGTTCCATTACCCAAAGGGAAGAAAGCTGTGGGATGCAAATGGGTGTACACAGTGAAAGAGACGCCAGAAGGAAAAGTAGAGCGGTATAAGGCGAGGTTGGTTGCAAAAGGATTCACACAGTCATATGGCATAGACTATGATGAGACGTTTGCCCCAGTAGCAAAAATGAGCACCGTGAGAACTCTGGTCTCCATTGCAGCGAACTATGGGTAGAAGCTATACCAGCTGGATGTGAAGAATGCCTTTCTTCATGGGGACCTGCAAGAAGAAGTGTACATGGAGCTCCCGCCAGGGTGCTACGCGACGGAATCAAACGGAGGGACGTCGCAAGAAAAGGTGTGTAAACTGAAGAAGTCGCTATACGGGCTCAAGCAATCTCCTGGAGCCTGGTTTGACAGATTCAGAAAGGCTGTCACAGGCATGGGATACCGTCAAACAAATGCAGATCATACGGTCTTCCTCCAGCATGCAAGAGGCCACATCACTATACTTGCTGTATATGTGGATGATATAATGATCACAGGTGATGATGAAGTCGAGATCGCTAAGCTGAAGTCAAAACTCGTGAAGGAGTTTGAGGTGAAGGATTTAGGGGCGATGAGGTACTTTCTAGGTATCGAAGTGTGTGAAGGCGAACAGGGAATTGTTCTATCACAAAGAAAATACACACTAGATCTGCTGAAGGAGACAGGGATGCTGGGATGCAAAGCAGCAGTCACTCCAATTGACCAGAAGTGCAAGTTGGAAGCAGAAGCGGGAGAGCCAGTTGATCGTGAAAGATATCAACGACTTGTAGGGAGATTGATTTATCTGGGGCACACTCGCCCTGATATCTCATTTGCAGTAAGTGTAGTGAGTCGCTACATGCATGATCCAAGAAAGGGTCATATGGAAGCAGTATTTCAGATCTTGAGATATCTGAAAGGAACGCCGGGAAAGGGGCTATGGTTTAAGAAGAATGGACGCATAGAAGTTGAGGGATACTGTGATGCAGACTGGGCGAGCTGCATAGACGACAGAAGGTCTACCACGGGATACTGTGTTTTTGTAGGAGGAAATCTGGTCTCATGGAGAAGCAAGAAACAGTCAGTGGTAGCACGGTCGACAGCTGAAGCAGAATACAGAGCAATGGCTCTGGGAGTGTCAGAGTTGCTGTGGGTGAAAGCATTGCTGACAGAGTTGCAGCTGGATAAGGGAGCACCATTGCGTCTTCTGAGCGATAGTCAAGCTGCAATAAGTATAGCTAACAATCCAGTTCAGCACGACAGAACGAAGCACATCGAGATTGATCGATTCTTCATCAAGGAGAAGCTGGAACAAGGGATACTGAAGATTGACCATGTCCGCTCAGAAGAACAAGTTGCAGACTGTCTGACTAAGGGTCTTAGTTCATTAAGTCTGCCGAAGCTATGTAACAAGATGGGGATGATCAATATCTATCGCCCATCTTGAGGGGGAGTGTTGAGAATCAATAAGGGACTTTTAGTCCCACATCGGAATATGTAGTATGTAGAGGAGCTAGACTCCCTATAAGTAGTGAAGTAGTCCATCAATAAAATCATCCAACCATTATTTTCTACAATAACCATAATTTATTTGACATGAACCGCATGAGTCTCTGTGCTCTCTTGTAGCACCTCAGTTAGTTCTTCTCTGAGACCCTCCCAATTGGATCTGGGCACAGATCCTCAGAGAGGCCTATACATCAACAAGCAGTACATATCGGTAGATTTCAATCATAGGTGACAGGTAGATCAATGTGCTAACTATCAAGGAGTCTAAGTCAAGGTTCACAGTATCCGTATCGGAACCTTCCTATGAGAATCAGGATCAACGGTATCGGCAATATCAGGGAGTATCAGATTTTTTGGTATCCAAAAACAAATTATTATTAATAAATTATTAAAAGTTCATATTTATATATTTGGGCATAATTTTTTGGTACTTCAAGCCGATACCCTATGTATAATCTGCCGGTAGTATCAGGGAGTATCGGATTTTAAGATGCACCCTATATATAATCTGCCCACTTACTCCCTTAAGTAAAGTGTAGTCTGAGAGGTTTCTTTTCTTCTGTTCAGGTTTCAGAAGTGTTTGATATCTACTACAGGGACTCTGACCAGACACTATCTTTGAACTATCCTAACATCCTTAAACCTAAAGGACACTTTTAGCATGCAACAGGCAGAATCATATCTCACTTATTGGTGCACCAAGACTGCCTGTAACCGAACCAGAAACGGATAATATAGCAGAACAATAGAAACACACGATTTCAACCCATTATGATCCAGAAGAGTGGGCAAAGGGCCCGATGTTGTACCGATGGAGGCAGTTCTCATGCAAGGAGTGATAGGTGGATAGAGACAAAAATGGAAGAATTCTAAAGGATGTCGCAGAGAAGAGTTACCATAAATCTCTCAACCCCAACGAAGTTAGAGCAAATTCCGCAAAATTTGCTCTAAACAATGAAAATATTTATGTCCATGAATGTTAATGTACTGTTCCGGAATTCAAAACCTAAGGCAATCAAAATTACTCCTAGTCGCGCGCTTCTGGTTGTTTTAATTAGGAAAGGGACATGATTCAACACCACTAATGGAGGAAAATTGCATTGTGCATCTAATCAGCAATCAAGAGGTCAATATATTACTCTTAGTCGCACACTTCGTTCTATCTAAGCGTTATGAAACCCACATTGTTTCCCACTCATAGCAAATGGCATACCATGTTCCCGTTTCTCTTCCTAGTCCCATAACATTCAACATTCTAGGTAACCTTGGATGAGGTAAGATGGATGTGCTTGATTAGCCAAGTTGTTGTTGGACTCGACATTAGACTCAAGATGATTTGTCGGAGTCCAGTCTGGATTTGGTAATAGCATATTTATGGAGTCCAAATCTGATTAAATATTTTGGATGTCCATAATTAGTGCTGGACTATTTTAAATATAATAGGATTCTTATTTGAGGGTTTCCTATTTAAGAGATCCTATTATAATCTAAAATAGGATGTTGATGGACTATTTTAGGTGTAGTAGGATTCTTATTTGAGGGCTTCCTATTTAAGAAATCCTATTATGACCTAAAATATGTTTTTCTCATCCTATATATATGGGGTGAGGGTGCAGGCACAATGCACAGCACAAAAGTGGAGATTCGAGATGCTCGTCCACAGGAAATCTAAGATAAAGTTCTGCACTTTGCTCTTAGGACTTTGCCATCCAAGACAGAAGGAAGAATATATCTAATCGAGGGGTCGTCAACTTCGGTTAGGAAGATTGCTACAGGTTGGTGAGCGATTTCAATTGTAATCTCTTTCTTTTCTTCTTGAGTGTGGTGAGGGGGCTGAACTTATTAGGGCAAAGGGTTCAACATTAGTTTTTGTCAATCTTGTAATTTCATCTGAGTTATAGAGATTGGAATTTGTTCAGGTGACGTAGTCACCGCCATATACTTGTCTTTATCTGTGCTTGGTGTCCGTTAAACGGGGGTTGGTTATTTCAGGTGGGTTGGCCTAAGTTTTCGCTGCGGCAACGTCTCAGACACGGTATCGGAGCACAAGAGGGCATATCCGATTCCCAACATATGGTATCAGAGCTTTGGAGGTTCTGGCAACCATGTCTACGGAACAGACGAACACTCGTATGATCACCCTCACAGGGGGAAACTGGACGATTTGGAAACCAAGGATGGAGGATTTACTCTGGTGCAAGGACTTGCATGGTCCGTTGGAGGGTGACAACGCAAAGCCAATGGACAAATATGTTGAAGACTGGAAACGACTGGATCGGACGGCCGTTGGATTCATCTGCCAATGGTTGGATGATTCGGTGTTTCACTACGTGTCCATGGAGAGTTCAGCAAAAACATTGTGGGAGAAGCTGCATTCGCTGTACAAAAGGAAGACAGCGGGCAACAAGGTGTTTCTTATTCGCCAACTCGAAGTACACGGAGGGTACCCCAGTGGCACAACATCTGAACGAGGTTCAGGATATTATCAATCAGCTCTCTGCGATGAAGATGGTGATTGATGATGAGCTTCAGGCCCTACTGCTCTTGAGTTCTCTGCCGGAAAGCTGGGAGACGTTGGTGGTGTCGGTAAGCAACTCCGCGCCTGATGGAGTTGTCACGATGGAGGCAGTCAAAAGTAGCTTGTTGAATGAGGAGGTCCGACGCAAGCAAGTGGAATCGTCGCAGGAGTCCGCTCTGGTGACTTCCTACGGGAAGGAAAGACCCAATTCACAGACGAAGACAGGGGGGAGTTCTCGGAATCTTGCGATTGTGGACCGCAAGGAGGGCTGCTATCACTGTGGCGAAAGGGATCATATCAAGAGGAACTGCATAAAGTTCAAAGCTGAGAAGGCAAAAGGCAAGGACGATCAGGAGGATCTCACAACAATGGAAGATATCATTATCGCAGCAACCGACGTAGAGGAACCTTGTGGCATGTGTCATGATGGCGTCTGGGTCATGGACACGGGGGCATCGTATCACGCCACTCTACATAGGAGGATCTTCACGCCATACCGCGGCGGCAGGTTTGGACGTGTGAAGATGGACGACAAGGGGACGGCTGCAGTTGTAGGCATCGGTAATATGCACTTGACAACGGAGCTCGGTGAGGAGCTCGTTCTCAAGGGTGTGCGACATGTACCGAGTTTGCGCTACAACTTGGTTTTGGTAGGGAGGCTGGTAGATGATGGCTATCGCAGTCTGTTTGGGGACAAAGATTGGATGCTTGCGAAGGGTTCCCAACAGCTGGCTCGAGGAGATTTGTGTTGTGGCATGTACAGGCTCAAGCCGCTGAGCTATACAGGTAGGCCACAGACACCGGATGGAGACTCGAGGGGTGCTCGACAGGAGGTGGTTCGTCGAGAACTTGCTGAGGAGGTGCTTCTAGGTACTTTGAGGGATACGGAGGATTCGGTTCGTCGAAACAAAGTGACGGATGGTGGTGAGTCAAAGATTGAAGGTCAGTCTGTCGGTCCCATGACAGCTGGTCGGTCTCCAGGTGGGGGTTGCTCTACGGATCCAGTTTTGGCGAAGGATGGTTTGCCAAAGCTTCACGGAACGACATCGGTTTCAGCAGTTCGAAGCCAGGAAGGAGATCAAGGTTTGCAGCAAACTCAATCTGAGGCGGGAGCATCATCATTCACACAGTTCAGGGGGAGCTATGGGTCATCGACAGCATGCACAGTGCGTAATGTTCTGCTCGAGGACGCATGTGTATGGGGGAGCTTCAAGTTCAGACACGAAGGTGGGCAGGTTCAGGAGTTCGAATCTCAGGAGGACCGTACCGTCTGCTTGGTTGGGCCAGCCAAGGATGAAGAAGCTCGTCGGAACGTTAACACTTTTCGGTGGAAGACAGAAGTCGGAGACAGGCATCCGAGATTTGCGGCGAGGCTGATCGTCAAGGACTTCGGTCTTGATTGTGTTATTAATATCGACATGATCTCAGTGGTGCAAGAGGTGCTACGCATGGCAGCTAGCATCGACATGACAGTCGAGAAGCTGGAGACGAAGGAAGATGCAAAGCAGCTCGGGGGATCGAGGATCAGTGGCATGGGGGAGCAGGAACTCTGTCGCATGACGACAGGCATGGAGTCCAGTTGAGGAGCCATAGGGTCAACACCCTCTCATCAGACTGGAGGGGGTTGGAGTCCAGTCTGGATTTGGTAATAGCATATTTATGGAGTTCAAATCTGATTAAATATTTGATTTAATTTGATTTGGATGTCCATAATTAGTGCTGGGCTATTTTAGATATAATAGGATTCTTATTTGAGGGTTTCCTATTTAAGAGATCATATTATAATCTAAAATAGGATATTGATGGGCTATTTTAGATGTAGTAGGATTCTTATTTGAGGGCTTCCTATTTAAGAAATCCTATTATGACCTAAAATAGGTTTTTCTCATCTTATATATATGGGGTGAGGGTGGAGGCACAATGCACAGCACAAAAGTGGAGATTCGAGGTGCTCGTCCACAGGAAATCTAAGAGAAAGTTCCGCACTTTGCTTTTAGGACTTCGTCATCCAAGACAGAAGGAAGAATAGATCTAATCGAGGGGTCGTCAACTTCGGTTAGGAAGATTGCTACGGGTTGGTGAGCGATTTCAATTGTAATTTCTTTCTTTTCTTCTTGAGTGTGGTGAGGGGGTTGAACCTATTAGGGCAAAGGGTTCAACATTAGTTTTTGTCAATCTTATAATTTCATCTGAGTTATAGAGATTGGAATTTGTCCAGGTGACGTAGTCACCGCCATATATTTGTCTTTATCTGTGCTTGGTGTCCGTTAGACGGGTGTTGGTTATTTCAGGTGGGTTGACCTAAGTTTCCGCTGTGGCAACGTCTCAGACACGGTATCGGAGCGCAAGAGGGCGTATCCGATTCCCAACATGCTTTAGATTTTTAAAGTTAAGGATGCTTTAAAGAAAATAAAGAAGTGGTATGACATGATGATATTCTTATTCAGGTTTGAAAATATTTAGGTAAGAAAAGATTGTTGTGACTTACTAATTATTTAACCAAATCAAAAGGACTAGGAAATGCCCAATGAAGGGGGTAATACTTTAGCACTCATATAAAAATAAGGAAGATGTTCGGAGTTGCAACTAACTATCGAGAAATTAAGCTTATGAACCATATGATGATACTCTGGGAGAGAATAATTGAGCAAAGATTAAGAAAAAAATAAAATTCTAGAGAATCATTTTGTTTTATGTCGACGAGATCTATTACGGAAGCCATTACTATGAAGATCGTTAAAAATTAGAGAGAAAAACATAGATTTGCATGAGTTTTTATTGAATTAGAAAAAGCTCTTGATAGAGTTCCTAGAGGATCATATGGTTGGTGGAGATGCAAATGAATAGAGCAGCTCACAATTTCGACTTGGCTCGATAAAAGCTTAACTCGGTTCCATTAAGGATCCGAGCTTAAACATCAGAAGTTCGGCTCGTGAACTTGTAAACAAACTCGACGAGTATCGAGCTCGATTAGCTTGTGATCTTCTCACGAACAACTCGGCTCGAGAGCAAAGCGAGCTCAAGGTTGAACATCTTCTTACAAACTCCGGAACGAGCTCAAGCTCATCTTGATAAGGACCAACCTTAAACGAGTCGTGTTTGAACATACAAAGCTCGGCTCGCCTCAATTGCAACCCTAATAGTTGTCTTTGGAGAAGAAACAAATCTCTAGTAGTTATATTAGCTATATTGTGAGTACGAAGGATATGTACTATGGAGTTACAAGACAATCACTAGAGGAGATAGGAAACCATTTCCTATCACCATCAACATCAAATCCTTGCCTCTTTTTTTCGCCCTTTATGGATGAAATTACTATGCATATTTAGGAAGACGTTTCATGGTGTATAATATTTTCTGGCCGATGAGAGTAGAGAAGGGTTAAATAATAAACTAGAAGTGTGGAGAAACTTTAGAATCTAAGGGTTTAAAAATTAATAAGATGAAAGCAGAGTATATAAAACATAACTTCAATAAAACTCAAAGAGATATATCAGAGGATTATATAGATGCACAAGAGATACATAATAGTCTTTAGTATTTAGGATCAATCATTCATTGTAATGGAAAGAAGTCAAAGATATAAATGGGAAGAGTACATATAGGTGGACAACAAATACGTATGAGTGATTACTTTTCAGTATTAGGATTAATCATTTATCATAAGTAAGTTTTTTTAAAAATGTATTATTAAATTAAAACAATATGCCCCCAAAATTAACATAGTTGAAATGAGAACATAAATGAGTGATAATACATGAAAAGGGTAGTAGATAAATGTATTTGTGGAAATTTGGAGGTGACGTTTATTGAGAACAATATGAGAGAATCGTCTTAGGTAGTTTGGACATATGTAACACAGACCAATAGATACACCGGTAAGGAGCTATAGTAGTTAAAGAAGCTACTAGGACTAGGGATACGCTTAAACAAACATTAATAGAAGCTGTAAGGATATGACTTTTGTTATTTTTACATATTCCATGCCCCTTAACAGAACTGGATGGAACAAAATGATACAATTAGACAATCACAAAAGTTAGGGTAAACGCTTTGTTGTTGTTGTAGTTGAGATCTCTATGTTGGATATCATTGAGAGTTTGGAGATTTATACCGTGTGATTCAGAAAGTGTTCAATAACAATACTTAACGCATTAATATGGAGGTTCAATAGATGGGACATGATTATCTAGTAGTGCAATTACATATATGCTTTAAAACAAGATTTAAGACGACGTATTGGTACCATACCATGATTACCATCTATATTAGTACCATACAGTCTATAATATTAGTACCAGTCACACGTTAGTTTTGACAATTTCAGATGGGAGTATCAATTAAGAGTATGATTACATTACAAGAAATAATAGAGGTTCACAATTTCAGATGGGAGTATCAATTAAGAGTTGAATATTATTAATATTATCCCTCAATCTTAACTGATGTTCTAGAGTTTTGGTGCAAGTGGAAGGGACTTTAAGATGGTATCATAGCAACTTGGGTTCTAATCCTCCCTAAACGCATTAATTTCAAGCTAATTTCAAGATAATTTCAAGAGGGCTAAAAAATACCGTGATTTAAATCCAACTCTAGGTCCACAGAATCAGCCTTCGACTTGCGGAGGCATGTTGAATTTTATTAGTGTTATCCCTCAACCCTCACCAACGCTCTAAAGTTTTTGTGCAAGTGGCAGGCACTTTTAAGATAATGCTATCGGTATCAGAATCGTGCATCTGCAATAGATACTATGTGTATTTGTTGCTTTTAGACAAAATATACCCGCAATTGATAGTTATGAATGGAAGAATATTAAATGGATGAATGTCATGATTTTGATCTATGATTCATCAAATAGGGGTATATGTGTTAATACAAAATCTTAATGACATTCTATGTTGATTTTCAACATGACATAAACATCATCTTAATATTATTCCAAACTTTCTCTTTTGTCTTATTTTCCTTTGTTTACTTGACAAGAAATGAGAGTATCCTAAGATTGGTATCGACTGGAATACTCGTGAGGGTCATAATTGTTAGCCCAATCATTATTTGAGTATTTTGATTACGGTTAATTGATTAAGTTTTTTGTTATAATATCACAAATTGTAAATCTTGATTAAGGCAACTTTCTTTATCCACGTGTGATCGCGATATCTATTAGTATCAAATATAGTAGAGATATGTTATTACAGTTCTCTTAATCCCCGCATACATTCACGGTATGTATATATTAGTGTTGGATACAATATGGATATCTGTTTGCTATTATGTGTTGGTATATTTAGTATAGGAATATGTTATATTTAGTATGGAAATATATTATGTTTAGTATGGGAATATCATGAGTACATATTTGGGATGCCAGAATATGCCACAGGATATTCCATGATATAAAGGCTATATAAAGCCTATGAGACTATCAATGAAATCATCTCATCAATCAATTACAATATGGTATCAGATCCACCTATCCACAAACCCTAGCCGCCACCAAACCCTAACATTTTCCCTCCTCCCTCTCTCTCTCCGCCACCAAAACCTTAACCCGAAGCAGCCCTCCCTTTCCCCCGCGGTCGCAGCAGTCCCCCCTTTCCACGCGGCTGCTGCTGCGACTGCTGCTACCGCGGCTGCTACTGCTACGACTGCTGCTGCTGTTGCGGCTGCCACTACCGCCACGGTGGCACGAGCGCCGACCGCTCCCCCATGTGCGCGCTGCCCCACCCACTTGCCGCACACAACGGCGTCTTTGTTGCCATTGTTCGGATCATTCTGAAAGAGGACACCGATGTCTAGATCTGATAAAAACAGACATGTTCAGATCTACGAACGGACGAAGAGGACGAGCGTGAGTCGTGGAGAGAACATGACGTGATCAGAGAGAAGGAGCATCGATGGAGGAGATTATCGAGAAGCTGGATTCTGCAGAGGTCGCGATGTTGATAAAGTTGATGAACATGTCGGCTGGTGAGAGCACGACACGAACGTCGTCGAAGTTGGAGCTTCCCTCCATCGATCTGAAGCTGGATGGACCAGCCACCTATTTAAGTTCGTCACGGCAGGTGAGAAGAACCCTCGCAGGAAAGAACCTGGAGGGGTTCCTGACGGACGAGAAGACAGAGCCGGACGAGGGCTCGGCAGGACGCGACGAGTGAAAGTCCACTCATATGGTAATCTACATCTGGCTTCTCAACTCCTTAGTCCAGTCTATTGCCGCCACAGTAGATGGCATTGAAAAGGTGAAGGATGTGTGGGAGAAGTTGAGGAGGACCTACGAACAACTTACGGATCTTCCAGATAAAGGGAAAGATCGACGACCCCGTACAGGAAGAAAAGACGGTGCAGGAGTATGCCACGGAGTTGGAGCGTCTGTGGTTGGATTATGATCACTCCTCAAAACGGACGAGCTGCGGGGACCCAAAGTGTAAGGAGAGACATGTGTGTCTGCAGGAGAGGACGATAAAATTCCTCAAAGGGCTGACTGCAGCATTCGCACAGAGAACGGCCTTAGTTCTCGCCCAACCAGAGATCCCTAGTCCTGAAGAGGCTATCTCGGCCATGATCCAGGAGGAGACGCATAAGACTGCAGGCGGAGACAGGTGGTCCCTCTGAAGCAAAATCAGTACTAGCGGTTACCAGCTCGGACGACACAGGATCCAAGGGAGGACCCTGGCAGCACAATCGGCAGTGCTACAACTACGGAAAGATGAGCCATCATCGGTATGCTTGATCCAAACCACCTAGGAAGGGAGACTCAGGTGGTGGATGTGGACAGTTCGGTGGACGAGAATATATTGGAGGACGTGGTCGTGGTCGAGGGGGTCGACGAGACGGCCGAGGAGGTTATCGGACAAATCTGCTGGTAGCAGAAGAGAATGGAGGAGTTGTTGGCACTTTTACTGAGGAGGATCAGGCACTGCTGGACCTGCTGGAGAGGAAGCAGAGAGCGTCAACCAAGGGAGACAGGAGGAGTAGAACAGATGAGGCATCCACCTCATTCTTTGTTGGGGGCAACACCGCTATGTATGTCCAAACATCAGAAGGTACTGACGAGTCACTTACTCTTGCATCTATGTCTTCCCTTAAAATGTCAGACTGGATTATCGACTCGGAAGCATCTCGACATGTGACGGAAAATGCTAGTAGTTTTCTTCTTACACTCATCTAGCATCAGCAGGCAGTATTCAGACAGCAGATGGCACTTTCCAGCCAGTGGTCGGTAATGGTACTATTAATTGTACAGGTTTAGTAAGATTATCCAATATTTTACATGCTCCATCCTTTCCATTCGGTCTCTTTTCTATTAGTTCTATAATTCTCCAACTTAAATGCGTTGTTTCTTTTGATATTCCTAAGGTGATCTTCCAAGAGAAAGGGACGAGACGAAGACTTGGGACTGGCACTTGGCATGAGGGACTGTGGTACCTAGATCGAGAAGGACTGGACTCAGCACTGGTATCTATGGCAGAGAAGGATGGAATGAGAGGACTGCAACAGAGGACTGAGGAGACTTTGATACTTCATCATAGAAGGATAGGACATTCTTCCTTTGATACTTTAAGTAAGTTATATCCAGAGATTTATGCAAAAACAGATATATAAAAATTAGTATGTGATGCATGCGAGTTAGAAAAACTTACTAGAAGCTCATATGTTGGTACGAGTCATAGGAGCTCTATTGCTTTTGAGGAAGTACATTCCGATGTTTGAGGTCCATGCACTATTAACACTATGAATGGGTATAAGTATTTGTTTCCTTTATTGATTGTGTCTCTCGTATCACCTGGCTGTATTTGATAAAAAATAAGAGTGATGTACTTGCTTGTTTTCGGGATTTTCATAAGCATGTCTAGACTCAGTACAACACAGTTGTGAAGATACTGAGGTCTGACAATGGAACGGAGTATACCAACAGGACGCTTGCAGAATACTTGTCAGCACACGGGGATCCAGCATCAGACCACCTGTGCATATACACCAGCACAAAATGGAGTAGCAGAAATAAAGAACCGACACCTTCTGGAGGCCGCAAGAAGTATGATGATCGACATGATTGTCCCACAAAGTCTGTGGGGGCATGCAGTATTAACAGCAGCTCAACTCATCAACAGGATGCTTTCGAAAGTCCTGGGATGGAAGTCCCCATGTGAAGTATTACAAGGCAATAATAGTGGGATACTTCCACTGAAGGTGTTCGGATGTGTGTTTTGTGAAGGACAACAGACCATCAATTGGAAAACTTGATCCCATAGCGGTTAAGTGCATCTTCGTGGGCTACTCAGCAACTCAGAAGGGGTATGTGTGCTGGAGTTCAGTAGAGAAGAAGAAGTTTGTCAGTATGGATGTCCACTTCCAGGAGCATGAGCCATACTACCGCAAGAAGAGAACTTCACACAACACGCCTAATACTACTAGTATAAGGCGAGAGGAGGAGATGAAAAACCTGGTGGTGACTTATTTGGAAGTTTGGTATGGAGGCACGGTTGAGGAGGAACGTGAAGGTGAAGTAAAACAGGGGGAGGAGATGAGAAGTGTTAGGCCTACGGCTCAGGAGGAGTTACTTACCTACAGCAGGAGGGAGAAGCAAACTGCAGGACTAGTACCGACAGTGCCAGTGCCAAATCCCTTGCATGCGTTCGTCCTAACTCCTGAGACACCTACACCACCATCCCCTTCAGGTGATATCATTCCTCCTACTCCTTCCATACCACTATCTGTACGAAGGACCACTCGCAGCAATGCGAGAAATCTTCCGGACAGATATAGTTGGGATCTTGCTCAGTTTGTTTCTTATGACCATATCTCTTCTTCTCATGGAACATTTATAGCATCTTTGGATAGTATTATTGTACCTAACAATTGGCAGGTTGCCAAGAACGATCCAAAGTGGAAAGCGACAATGTATGAGTTATGAGCTCTTGAGAAGAATCACACTTGGGAGCTGGTGAGACTGCCGGAGGGGAAGAGATTAGTCGGATGCAAGTGGGTCTTTACCGTGAAGCAGAACACAGATGGACAGGTTGAGCGCTACAAAGCTCGACTAGTAGCGAAAGGATACAGTCAGACATACGGTATCGACTATGACGAGACCTTTGCACTAGTTGCGAAGATGAGCACTGTCAGGACCCTGATCTCTTTTGCAGCGAATGGTGGATAGAAGCTACACCAACTGGATGTGAAGAATGCATTTCTTCACGGAGATCTAGTGGAGGAGGTTTACATGGAAATACCACCAGGATTTGGCACAAATCAGACAACAGACAAGGTCTGCAGACTGAAGAAGTCCCTCTATGGACTGAAGCAGTTTTCTCAAGCATAGTTTGACAGATTCAGGAGAGAGATGATAGGAATGGAATATCAGCAAATCAATGTTGATCACACTGTATTCTTCAAAAGGAGTGGAGGCCACATCACCATACTTGCGGTGTATGTTGACGACATGATTATCACGGGAGATGATAAGCAGGAAATCGTCCGACTCAAAGGGAAGCTTGGCAAGGAATTTGCGGTGAAGGACCTTGGTATTCTTCGCTACTTCCTTGGGATTGAGATCGCTCGAGACACAAAGGGGATTGTTCTCTCTCAGAGAAAGTATGCACTGGACCTTCTCACAGAGATATGGATGTTGGGATGCAAAACTGCAGCGACGCCAATCGATCAGAGATTCAAGCTGAACACTGAGGCTGGAGAACCAGTTGACCGGGACAGATACCAGAGATTGGTGGGCAAGCTGATCTATTTGAGCCACAAACGTCCAGATATATGCTTTGTAGTTAGTGTGGTAAGCCGCTACATGCATGACCCACGAAAGGGTCATATGGACGCAGTATACCAGATTCTGAGATACTTGAAGGGTGCCCCCGGGAAGGGACTGATGTTTAGAAAGAATAATCACATGGACATCGAGGGCTACTGCAATTCTGACTGGACTAGTTGTGCTGATGACAGGAGGTCTACCTCAGGATACTGCATACTTTTAGGAGACAACTTGGTCTCTTAGAGGAGTAGTTTTGGTTGAAGAATATGCTGGTGGAGCTGAAGCTGGATCAAGGAACCAAGATGAAGCTGTGGTGTGACAACCAGTCAGCTATTAGTATTGCCAACAATCTAGTACAGTATGACAGGACCAAACACATCGAGATCGATAGGTTCTTCATCAAGGAGAAGTTGGTTAGTGGACTACTGGAGCTAGGCCACGTTCCAACCAAGCATCAGGTATCAGACAGACTGACCAAGAGACTTAGCTCTGTGAGTATAATTAGAGGATGTGACAAGATGGGCTTGGTGAATATCTTTCGCCCATCTTGAGGGAGAGTGTTGGTATATTTAGTATAGGAATATGTTATATTTAGTATGGTAATATGTTATGTTTAGTATGAGAATATCCTGAGGACATATTTGGGATGCCAAAATATGCCACAGGATATTCCATTGGATATTCCATGATGTAAAGGCTATATAAAGCCTATGAGACTATCAATGAAATCATCTCATCAATCAATTACAACATTATGCATGTTGCCTTATATGTTCATCATAATTCTGTTCATTCCACACTTATACTCACGAGATCTTTATTAGTTTTATTATCCGCAATTATATTTATGATATATCTAGAAGTGTCTGATATGATATAGATACATTCTTGTTTTGTATGTCTAACTTGATCGTGTCGAAAAACAATTCAGAAATTTTGAAGCAAGACTCGTCATGCTCGCATTCAAATGAAATGCCAAAATGATATGAATACCTTTATTAATTCGTCAAAGACGAAAAGCCTTGAAGACACGAGAGTCTTGATCAAAAGATATAGGAATAACAAAAATGGACATTCATGAAGAGTCGAGCAGACACACATGAAAAAAATCAAGTTATTGAAGAAAAGGATCGAGTTACTTTAGTTATATTGTATCTTTCCTTTAATATGGTGTAATTGAGTTATCCTAGGTAAAGGATGTAAATAAGGTATGTAAAGGTAAATTATACAACTCAAACTTACGCTTAAGGTATCCTAGAGTTTGAGCCAAACCTTAACAAGTTAACATCTTCGCTTTTAAAACCTCATTTGTATTAAACCTAAAACTCTAAGCCATATCTCCCTGGAACCTCTTGAAGACCTGGCCAAATATGGACATTATCCTAGTCAACGGCATGCCAATGGTACACCGTCGGTATGCTTAAAAAACTGCATATTTGTTCCAGTAAGTTTTTTGTGCATATTAGTGAGCACAAAAGTATATATCGACGGTACTCCATCGATATGCTATCAGAATACTTAGAAAACCAAAACTTCCCAGCAAATTTTTATAACCTTAGTGAGCACCAAACGACAAGCCAATGACACTCCGTCGATATGCCGTCGGTATACAAGCGGGGCACCGTCGGTATGTCATTAAGCCTGATCTGCTTGTTTTCTCACTCTGCAACGACTATATTTATAGTTGTTACTATGCAGAAAGGCATACCGGCGGTATGCTATTCTACACAATAATAGTCTGATTTCTTGGAGAGTTATAAATATGATTCATCCCCTTTCCTTCTCACGTTACTTCTTGGAGCCCAAACTTGTAAATTTTATACTCCTAATCTCTCCACCATCAAGAGCTATTCAATTGCTATTGCAAACTAGTAATAGTGTAGAAATTGAGTTGTAATTGCCATCTTCATTTGTTGGTGCAAGAAGATTACCTTTCTTGAAAGAGAATGAAGTCGATAAGCCTTCATATCAAAAAGTTTGTGTTGAAGTCGACGAGCCCTTCGGATCAAAACTCGTGTGTTTAAGTTGATAAATCCTTTGTATCAGAACTCGTAAGAGTAACTATTTTTATAATAGTAGATTAAAGACGGAGAGAGTTCCGGGACTGGAGTGTCTTACAGATAATACTATGATACATCATGTATTATCTTGTCTTACTTTCTAGTACTATTTTTTTTTAAAATTGCTATTAACATCGTTTGATTGTGCTTAATTTTTTATAACCCCATTCACCCCCCACCCTTTATGGTACTTTTAATTGGTATCAGAGCAATGACCAAATTTAAAGGCTTAACATCCATAGGGTAGATCCTTATCTTTATGGCATCCTATTCCTCCTCCGATAGAAATGGTTCTATTTTTAGTAGCATAGAAAATCACAAATATTTCAAATGCAACAAATGCTCTAAATTGAAATATATGCTTACTAAGTCCTTAGAAGAGCTTGAGAATTTTCATTTTATGAATGAAGAGCTTTTGGAAAAGAATTTTCATTTAGAAGAAATAATGAGTTGTTGAGAAATGAAAAGAATGTTTCGATATTTAAAGTTGATTCTCAGAACTATTTTTATGATTCTTTAAAAAGTGTAAATGAAGTTGATCTTGAAAAATCAAAAGACTTACTTTATCCCTAAAAGAACTCAATGGGAAAAAGCATGATTTAATATCTTTGGATAATTCTTCTATTAACTTTTTGAAGAAAAAAATGATGATTTTAGCTTTAAAAATAGTTTATTTGAAAATGAAAATGAAATCATAAGTGTTAAATTCAGTTCACTTACCACTGCGTGATGATTTATTATTAAAGCATAACAACCTTAGAACCGAATTATCCCATGCATGTTTTAGAGATACTCATCACCATATTATGCCACATGATCATTATCATGCTCATTTGGATACATGTGAACTTACTAGTATTATGTGCTTCTATTGTTTTCGTATTGGACACATTACTTTTGTTTGTCCTATTCGAAGAAATTTTACTACCAATGTTAGATTATATGGATATCAAAGTCATCGCCAAATTGTGAAGGTGGAGCATCATTCATCGTGACATAGCACCGTGGGACATATTGGTGGTTGCAATGCTACAAAGATCATCTTCCAAGCAATTGCACTAACAAAATTGTGGCCACTAGAGTCACTATAGTAACATGCTAACATTTCCTACTTGTTATTTTATATAATCTAGTATGTTTGAAATTTCGCTACTAGCCCTCATAATATTGTTAAATATTTTCTTATATAAATCTATGTGAGAAGTGCCACTTGCATGGTTAGTTTCCTTTAGTGATAATTCTTACTTTGTAAAACGGAACATGACAAGTATTTCTACTAAAATAGTTAGATCGCATTAAGTTTTAATTTATTATCTTTCTAAATAAAATAACACATTCTCTTTGCATGCTCTATTCTCAACTTTCTTAGTCAACTTCTAGCCAACACTCCAGTTCATATGATTTTTAATTTTGTTTTGAATTGATTCGGGTTTTTATTTCCCGTGGTCTCAATTTTGAAAATAGTTATCTATCACCAATTCATTTTTTTGCTAGACATAATATATCGATTTTGTGAGTAGTCGAGTTAAGCACAAGTCCTTTATGACTTGGAGACTTGGAAAGTATATCTACATACTTCTATCCTCAAATTTATGCTAACCTCAAATTTCTCTCTATTGACACCTATAATCCTTTTCGGTCCTTTTTGTCTATTTTTTGTGAATCAATTATACTAATACATAAAGCCTCTTTTTCTCCATATTCAATTTTCTTGGCTTTTGTTTGCAAGTATTCATGTCAAATAACTTATATTTATCCTCTTACGTGATATTTGTTTGATTCCTTCTTTTGAGCTCTAATTGCAATATCCTTGTTCATGGGACATGATGAGAGGACACTTGTAAACGCATTTTTTACTTGTGACCAATTATGTTCTTTGAATTAAGAACCATATGCATATGTACTTTAAATTTAATTTTGTTATCCTTATCATCTTAGTGTATCTTTTCGATTCTTGTCTTTATTATAATCTTCTTGTGCACGAAGAAACCTTTCTGAAAAATAGTCTATCATGTTAGCTAATTGGAGCAATTAGCTTTCAAGATTTAAATGATTTTTTCTCATACCTTTTACTCTTTGGAAGCAATTTTTTTTGAAATATTATAGTCAAAATGATTCATTATATAGTAGCACATAAGGATACATTGTTATTGATATACTATATCCCTTGTTTCTTTAGCTATCCATAGTTATGGGTTTTTTTATTGAGATTCTTCTATATTAGATTATATAGTTGCTTCATATGGACATCAATAAGTATACTCTACTTTGATCTTAAAATTTATCATCTTGATATAGAACTAATTTTTTGCAAAAAATATTAAGTTTATATATGCATTTTTGAACATTTGTCTAACCTTATGTTGATGAAGGTTTTTCTTTTTCTTTTTTTAAGTCATCATTTGTTCTCTTATCCTTGCTTAATGAAGAGTCTATATAATCATCTTGGTTGACCAGAATGTATGTTTTTATTAGATACTCTAAGCTTAAGCAAGCAGGATTAGTGTTAGTTAGTTACTTAATGATCAAGAAGTGCACTTAACTTGATACTTGTTCACATCATTAACCTTAAGGGTAAACAGGCTTGAACGCTTTTGATATCTCCTTAAACATTATTACCGAATCATTGAGGCTACTTACCTTATATATGCTTAAAAAGTTTCTTTGGAACTTGAAATGAAAGTAAACTAGAGCAAGTAGCAATACATCTTATTTTGTTGAAATTTTGGCTAATTTTGGAAATTTTAGGGAATTTTTAACCGAGGTTCACAGTATCGACCGATACTGATACATACTAACTAATGCAAATGCGTTTAGCCCGTACCTTATCATTTTTGAAATGTCCGACCAATACTCATAATAATGGTCTAAACCACAGTTAACAGTATCGGCCGATACCGATCCGATACGACAGAAACCGATACAGTTTGGCATGTCCCGATCCGATACCAACCGATAATCGATACTGATTGACACCGACGTTGTGGGTCACTTTTCCAGTCAATTCGACAAAGAAAATTGAATGAAAAAGACCAATCAGCACGGGTTTAAAAACATAGTAAGGTTGTAGAAGCATGTAAAAGAAGAAGAGTTATCTATCGCATGTAAACCAATCGACAAGGTGACTATTATTTCATTCAATTTCAGAACTACGAAATTACATTGAAAATACTTAAAATTATGCCTAAATATATCAAAATATTTTCTAAAATGTTAATAATTTATTAATAATTATTTATTTTCCCGATACCAAAAAGTCTGATACTCCGATCCAAAACTGCCTATACTACCGATAGTGCCAATCCTGATACTCATAGGAATGGTCCGATATCGATTCTGATACCGATATTGCGAACCTTGGTCTAAACCTAGTTTTGATACCAGTATTGCAAAGCTTGCGTTTAACCAATTTCAGACAATAACAAGTCCAAGAGTACTGACCAAAAGTTACGATAATTAGCCTCATATAGAAGGTTTCTACCCGATACCAAGTTGATGATGCAATTTCATATCTTTGGTTTAATGTGCCAAAGAGATGAATATGCCTTGCAAATTATATTTTCTTATCTTTTTGTCCAGACTCTTTACAATCCAGGGAAGCTTGGAGTTTTCTCTTTTTTTTCTAGGTTCTTCATAGTCTTGGGAAACTTGGAAGGTGCTCATTGGTTGCACATGCTTACTCTGTATAGCTAAAATATAGGTCTACCTACTGGGTCTTCTTATGCACATGTTTACTTTGCCAGGAATTTGAGAGGGTTAAATCAGGTCAATAACCGGTTATAAAAACTTCGTTAATTCTATCATGGAGAATTCTTATGCTTCATAGCTGATAATTGGATGAGACATGGATGATGACGATGATGATTAGGACGTTCTAGATTAAAGTGGAATGTGGTGATAAGTCCATGTAGGATCTACATTAGGCCTCAGTAGACGCATTAATTTTAAGTTTTGCACCACCTCTCACTTTTTGCCCCTTTGTCCATTGCTAGTGCAAGCCAACTTATAGAAATATAAGTATCAAGCAATTTCATTTATGAAGAGAAATCACAAGCTTGCAAGCTTAAATTAAGGGTTCTTGTAACTGGAAGGCCCCACAATATCAAATAAGTACTGCCATAAATACAAACTATGAACAAACCATCCTCCAAATAAAGCTTGTAAAGCATTCCTAAATTTAAAAAAGAAACAAAAGGATACATCTCTAGTAGACACCTATTTAGTAAACAACTTAAAAGAGATTTGCATAGAACCTCTTATCTTTCTATATAAAACACACATGATTTTTTTCTATTCAAAAGACGAGGAAATTTATGTGAAGCAACTAAGTATTACAATAGTGCAGTTGAACTTGCTTTATATGTCAATCTGCGCAACATCTCACATTTTGTCACACAAAAAATCTTGAAACAATATGTATCAAAATTATGCTTGATGTTTATATATTTAACGAATGATTAAATTATGCAATCAATATTGGTATTCTGTTCACGATAACATTATAATTGAATATATAAAAGTGTTGAATATGCACTTCTTCCATCTCATTTGTAGCAAACTATCATTCAAAGTGTAATTTATATCTCGAAGAATCATCTAGAAAAATTGATATATGACATGCTGTATTCATGAAATGTGCAAACACAATTTATCTAGTTTTCTGATGTATAATTATACCTTTAGTTGAAACAATGATAGGTATTGCACATTTTCTAGATACACAAATTGACATGAACCTCCTGAAGTAAGGTTGAGGTTCCTCGAATGATGTATCGGAAATTAGCAAGAGAATCGTACTAACTCACCGTGGATCCAACTATCACCGCATCCTTGTCCAGCGACAACGTGAGATGGCTGATGAGACCGAAACTCCCCGTCAGCCACCTCCCCGCGGGCACAAACAGCTGCGCTCCGCCCTTGTTCGCGAACGATTGGAGGTAGAAGACGGCGTTCTGAAATGCCAGCGTGTTGAGAGTGACGCCGTCTCCGACCGCACCGAACTCGGTCACCGTGACGCTGTGCGGGCGAGAGACCGCAGTCCTCACCGCCTTGCAGCGGGAGCCGTGCGCGGCGCCGCAGTCCAGGCGGATCCACCGACCACCGCGACGATCAAGAGCACAGCACAAAGCTGAGAGAGTATTTTCGCCAGAGTCAACACAAGATGAATTCTACATTGGTCTGTTTTTGTCATCAAAGAACAAGTGCCTAGCCAACAATTGATCAAAAGAAATGGGGGGTTTGTTCAAAGTATAAGTTCTTTCTATTCTTGTTTTCATCTGAATTTTCAAAGTTGGATTAGAAAACGAAAATAAAACTTGACCATCATCATCAAATTAAGTCACAAACATAGAATCAAATTTGAATGGGTACAATCATACAAGAATAGCCCAAGTTATTGATAGCCAGTTCCCTACATCTATTGTCTCCATTTTTCGAATGATGAAACCAAGAATCAAGAACAGAGCTAAACCCAGGTTATATTATTCAATTCACCATCTAGCTAGATTAATAACATGGCAACAAATTCATAACCACAATCAAGAAGAAGAATGAAAGAATGAGAGAATATTTTCACCAGAGTCAATACAAGATGAATTCTACAATATTGGTCTATTTTGTCATCAAAGGACAAGTGCCTAGCAAACAATTGATCAAAAGAAATCGGGGTCTGTTCAAAGTAGTTCTTTCTATTCTTCTTTTCATTTGAATTTTCAAAATTGGATAAAAAAATTAAAAAATAAAACTTGACCATCATCATCAAACCAAGTCACAAACATAGAATCAAATTTGAATGGATACAAACATACAAGAATAGCCCAAGTTATTGATAGCCAGTTCCCTACATCTATTGTATCCATTTTCAAATGATGAAACCAAGAATCATCAAGAACAGGGCTAAACCCAGATTATATTATTCAATTCACCATCTAGCTAGATGAATAACATGGCAACAAATTCACAACCACAATCAAGAAGAAGAATGAAAGGACGAAAGAAGGCCAAGAAACAACACTTACAGCTGTGGATCTCCCCATGTGAGCAAATGAAAAACCTTGAAGAACCCTCCTGAGAAAATTCTTTGTAGGTTCTGAACCAGATGAGCTCACTAACACAAAGTAGAAAAAGAGAGCAAAAAATAGAGAGAGAAATTAAATGAGAATGACATTTAGAATGGTTTGTCCTGTATCAAGAACAGAGGGTTCAAGGACACCACCTTTTTGTCCTTCACCAGCACAAACCAACACATAGGTAACTTCAGGAGATGGTTGTGGAGCAAAATTCGGAGAGAGAGAGAGAGAGAGAGAGAGAACCAGTATCAAGTATGGAGTGTCACATGAAAGGAGAGAACATGGTTTTGGCTGCTTCCTAGGAGTTGAGCTCTGGGAGTTACTTGGTTCTATCCTTTTCCTTTTTCCAGGTATGTACTGACTGACTGTTAAATACCTTGAAGAAAGAAAGAAATCCATCAAATCCAAAACCTGGTAAGGGTATTTCAGGAGTAAAAAGGTAAAAGTGGTCAGGTTCAGGTGTGGGGTATATGTAAAGGTAAGTGGTAATGCTGTGCTTCCATGCTGGGGGACACTAAAATCTGACCATATTACCGAACTCGAGTGATTCTTGTGGTTATCGATGAAAGATATAAGATCCTGGCTGGATGATGGAAAATCAATGGATCGAGCAACGGGAACGTATCATTCATTCCATTTATAAAATGGTGGGAGTTGGAAACAGTTGGCCCAAAAGGCATGCAATACAGCGTGCACAAAGTTCCAAACGTAACGTCGGACATCTCAAAAAAAAACTGACCATATTTTGCTGACCACATAATCATAATGTGGACCACTCACCGGTGAATTATCCAATGTGTGACCCGCCTCCACAGATGCGAGGAGTCGCTTGAACGTTCTAAGACGTTGGAACGTTTGGCAACTTGAAGTTGTTCGGCTGAAGATATTTTCTTTTTATTTATAAAGGATATATATATGAAACATTATTGATTGTAGAGTTGTAAGTCTTGTGGCATCGATAATTGTAATAAGATCCATCGTTTGTAATCGAGTTATTCTTTTGACCTCAGAACCATTGTGAATTGTTCAGTAAATTATCAATAAAGAGAATCGTTTTCATATATCTTGCGTCTATCAACTTTTTTACTTATTTGCTGTTGCAATGATTTTGTTTCTGAGATATTTTATCAAACTTATTTGTTTTTGTTTTGTACAAGTACAATTAGACTTGTACGACATCACGTCCAGTGACGACTTTTGATTATGCGGAACTGTAATGTGACATATGACAGCCTATTTGCTAATCATATGTGCGACCACCGTATTAATGTTATCACACATTATATTGGTGGCCCCTTACAATTATTGTTCCAATAAAGTACACAAACATAAAATACCCACACATTTGAAGGAGTAAGAAGGAAAAAAATGATCTTTGCTTCAAATCTACTACTCTCCATGTAACATGCAGTATTTTGTTATTGATTTTGCTGGGAATAATACATTGGATTTTTTTTTAGATGTCCGACGATACGCACGGAACTTTGTGCACGCTGCATTACATGTCTGTTGGGCCCACTGCCTCCAACTTCCACTTCCACCAAATAAATGGCAGAAATAATACGCAGCCGGGATCTTATACCTCTTCTTGGTAACCACAATAGCCACTCGACGGTTTCGGTTTGATCAGTTTTCCCTTTCCACCCTTTTCTAAGTCGGTTTCGGGTCATGTCGAATCAAGTATTCCTAGTCTTGGACTCGTACCCGTTAGTCCTAGAGTTCCAAGTATTGGACCTGGGATTGACCATCGCAAACTTCGGATTCGATACGGGTCAAACACATCATATCGGACCTACCCACCGTAAAATTGGTCAGGTAGGTCCGAAATAGGTTTGGGTCACGTCCTGACGGTTAAAGCAATCTATAGAAGAAAAAATATATAATTATAGTTCCATAAGAGCATTGAATAAGGAGGGGCAGCTTGTGAATCCTCCTTCACAGGGAACACACATTGGTGAAAGAAACCATTTCTAACTAAGTTGCTCGTGACTCATGAATGTGTCATTTGCTTTGGGTTGGCTGTCCTCTATTGCATAAATACATACTCCCCCACTAGGGTCCTGTCCAAATCCAAGGACCACATCCATGAGTGAGAAAGCAGCCATCACCACCACCTCTTCTACATGTGATGTGAAGTTCAAGGGATCTGGTGAGGAATTGGTCTCGAGTCAAATTCATTTCAGGTTGACAGGGGATAGAAGAGCTATTACTTTAAGGGTGAGCACATGTCGGTTTTAAACCCGAAAATCGATCCGAACCGACCTGAATTAGCAATTCGGTTGAGAACGATTTTAAAGCCACCAAATTTCGGATTTCGGGTTTGAGATCTATTTCTGACCCGAACCGAAAATCAAATTGTATAATTATTATTTTTATTATTTCACCCCTCCACTACCATATATATCTAATATTTTACGGAAAAGTAACTTGTTATCACAAAATCTTGATTACAATGGATTTGATTGCACAAGGGATCAAAGCAGGATCTAATGATGCGATGAGCGCCAAAACAATCACATCTTTTCTGCGAAGTTACTGGAAGGGTCAATGCACTAAGTATTTCCCTTTTTTTTTTTTAAATGATGACATTCATACTGAATTTTAGTTCTCACTAGCTGTCAAACATTGATTTCGTCTCTTTGTAGGTCGTGCTTAGGATGGCAACGGGGCGGATTTGCCCCATCAATTTGGGGAATCCCCGTCACCGACCCCTCTAGATTCCCATCACCGTCCCGTATCCATGCCTCCATGTTCTCATACTAGTATCCTCGTACATGTATCCATGTGTCCGTCCCGATTTTTAACCCAGCAAAATTATGAAAAATAAAAATAAATCATCCATAATTTCACACACACAAGCACACAACGGGTCCAATCCTTGAACCTTCTTTATTAAATTGTGGACCCAGAACAACTTGTACTACTAGCCAATTTATGGGAAACATAGTGGCCCAAGACATCAAATCACATATTATGAAACTTTGTCTGTTCTTCTCAGCACAGCAATAAATTTGCAAAGATTTTCTGATTTTGTACTCTTTACATAGCTAACATTTTTCTATCAGAGCATAGTGGGTCTCGTACATCACACGTTGCCATCCAAGATGGTTCTTCAGAACATCATGATGTTATTACATCAGTGAGTGTCTCGAAAGCAATTGTATTTCTGCACTAAACAGTACAATCTGAACAAAATCTCTGTATCCTTGGTTCATTCTTATAGGCTATACAAGATACAATCCCCACATCTAATTAACCTGAGGCCTGTCTGAAGTGTTGTTTCGCTTTCATCAGTCATCCGTGCTCCTGCCGACGAACTTTGGAGATGACTGCAATCCGGTTACGGATGTCACGAAGGAAACCTCATCTCCATAAGATAATGTTCCTTCCTCGGAAACCTATGGAACCCGAAGATACTTAGGGCGATGCTCGCTGGGCTGCACCAATGGGGTCAGCATCACTAGTAGCTCCCTTTCTCTTCCCCTCTTTTCCTGCGAGTTCTCAGCTTGTTCTTGGTTCTTCACCATCATCGGCTGGAACTGGAAGAAATGAAGCAGCTTCTCATAGGGATTTTCATTTTTCATGGAAGTTGACAATATTAAGAAATATCGTCACATGGTTAGTAGCTACAATATTAACTGAAGAACTATCAGAACATGGCATACTAAGCCAAATTCCATTGTGACTAATTATGATTACTTCATTCAAAAATAGGTTTAACATATAACACTTTCGTTAGTAATATATAGTTCTCTAGTATCTCCAAGTTCAGTTAAATCCGTACCTTCTACATATCATTCGCAATATGTTTGATATATTGCTTTTTTTCCCTTGGGAGTGTCATTCATTTCACTCTTTGGGAAATAGTGGCGATTAAACGGAGGATAATTCTTTAAGTTATCCATTCCGATTAAGCAGTCACTATCAAACTTCTTCGGGAGTAATATGAATGTGAATTGATGTCTTAAAATTGCCATGTATGTCGGGAAGCTGGACAGAAATATTAGCTCTATGATTAACTAAAACTTGTCGTCCCATGAAATCGTGTAAATTACATGGACGATCGAGCTTAAGCTTGAGGTGTTCGGGTATGAACACTTCTTGTAATAAACTGACTGACTTCCGCTCCAGTATCTACGAGAGCGTGAATTGTCAGCTCATTACCCAGGAATACATAGTGTTAAGGGTATAAAAATATGTCCTTGTGGAGCAGTCTTGAGATCAAGCGTCGCTCTTATCATTAGATGATTTGATTAACTCGTCCCAATTGAGGACTTCGTCTGTTAACAGATTGTCTTTGCTACTATCTAGCTGAAGCCAATCATCAATATTAAATTGATTTAATTGACAGCCTCAAATTCGACCTGATCCAGAGAGGTGCTTGGAATAACAGATCAAGCATATCATCAAATGGTAGGTCAATATGATCATTATTATCAATGGGTAAATTGTTATTGTGATCTGACGAATCAGAATCATCAAGCTCAATTACCCGAGCAAAGGTAACTCTTTTCTTATCTTTTTGTTTTTGAACATAATCTCTATTTCTTCTATTCTTATAGAGCTGGATATGTTCCCTAAGCAGTCTTTTTGTATGTTCCATGTGTCTCATTATAATAGTTCTGTAATTCGACTTGGAAGTTTCCTTTTTAATAATATCCTTAAATTTGTTTGTCAAACAAAGCATTTTATAGCTTCACGAATCTGTAAAGCATTTGTATTCTTTTTATACTTACTGAGACTCCTGTTTTCTTCCATTAAGATAAATCTGAGCCCTGTTCCCGAATCCGGGGTAACGATGTTCTTCCCTCAAGGGGAGATTCACTAATGCTAGTTCTATGAGCATACTCTTCGGAAGAAGTTCTTCTGAACTGAGATGTTCCATAGAATTAGATCGTGAAATTTTTACTGTATTAGAGGAAGAGGCCTCCGCATCATGTGTTATGGTCTCTGTCCACTTAAAACAGTAGATATCGTATTGCCAGAAGCAATAAAGTACTCTGTCGTACTTCAAGTTTTGGTTTTAGAGACTCAACAAAAACTTGCATTTCATTGTCAAACCTTAGATGTTCTAATTTTACTAATCGTGGTTGTATGGTTTTTCCTATACCAACCTCGAATAGTTTAACTAAATGTTTGAGAGTAATGGATGTAAACGTTGGAGTATCGTTTAAAGCCATACAATGTTCCATTGTATACCCAAAACCTTAGACCCTGACATAAGCTCTATGCCCTGAAGGTTATGGATATGGTACATGTTTTCTCAATATTTCATCATCAAGACTTACAGAAAAATCCGGATGAATATTTATTCCGAATAACCTGTTTACCAGGTTGGACTTAGCACCTCCAATAATGCTATTAAGAGGACTATTTATTATTCGTTCGTCCATACAAACTATTTGTATGGGCGTGTCTATTCCTGTTCGGAATAAACCTGTTATTTTTAACTGTATTAACCCAATATGAGATATCTCATCCTTGGGTATTTCTTTTTCAATTTTTTAATTTTCTTTTTATCGAAAAGGCAGATAGAAGAAAAGTCTTCGCCACCACGTAGCTTGATATTTCCTTGCATCCTTTCGAATACATATGTGTGTTTGTTTAAAAATCTAGACTAAAAGAGATAGGTTTATAAACCTCTTTTTCAGAGTGAGGAATAGCTTCTTTCAGCTTTTCCAGATCTTCATCAGTGATTTCAAATTGTTCGCCTTCACTTTGCATTAGGCTAGAATTTGAAGTTTCTTCTAACGTTAATTTATTCATATATTCTGAATTCGTAGTAATGCTCTCAGGGTATTTTCTAATAGAGCCACTACTGGATCCCGAACCCGGTTGAGGAACAACCCTAGAAGGAAGAGATTCTTCCACAATAGGCAGATCCTCATATTTATGTATAACTAGTAACCCAATAGGGTCACCTTTGTGAATTGTATAATCACCTTCATAAACAGTGTTTTTGACGGTGATACAGACATATCTGGACACAGGTTCGATGAATCCTTGTGTCAGAATTATACCCTTATTGGTATGTAGCGGAACACTATGGATAATACCGTAGTATCCAATAGGTATGAATATTCTTAATCCGAGAAATATCTCAGAACTCCTGTATCTTTTGATGCAAACTTCCTTTTTAGAGTATAAAGTATATCCTGCAGAAACTCCCTCTTTGATGGGAAGGATTGCTTTATCATCTAGAAGTAATTCGTACCTGATTATAGATTTTTTATTGTATTCATATTGATCTTAAGATGTTCTATTGCATTACTGAGCTCTTCGATCTCAGAAGAGTTATCTTCGTCAGAAGGCTCATCAATAGATTCAATCTCATAGATAGAAGAAGCAGAAGTCTTACTGCTCACTTCGTCTATGGTTCCTATATGAATACCATAATCATCAAGGTCTGTGATGACCACACTTTGTATATTTTCGGAACATTCATTAGCAAAGTGTCCCTCTTTGTTGCATTTGAAACATTTGCAACCATTTTTAATTTTTCTTTTTGATAAATTTCCTTTTTCGGAAATTCTTTTTGAAGTTGGGTTTCCATTTCTTTCGAGTGATTTTCCACTTTTTCTTGCCAAAGGTTTTACCATTTTTCCATGTCTTCTTCCACTTTGGTTTTTGCCAAACTGGAGGACATCCGAATTGGTAGTTAACATCCTCATCATACTTGTTACAACATCTGTAACCAAGCACTAATTTTTAATAAATTTATTCATCGTGATGCGGCCTTAGCCTGCTCACAGGTTTCTTCCATGGTTCTCATACATGCTTTTTTCAGCATACCTGTTGTATGAATTCCACCACGGATTTTGTCGTAATTATCTTTTATAATATTATTCCATGGGTAGGGAATTTTGGTAAAAAATTCCTCCATCCAGAATTCTTTTTCTTTAACATTGTTCAAATGGAAAATAAGTCCAATATATTTGGGCACAAATTCCTCAAGCATACAAATATCGCACAAAACCATCTTGTGTAATATCTTATTGTAATTTTTGGAGGCTTGTGAACTTTCTCCCGTAAAATTAGCTAAGAGATGTTCAACTAGCTTATCTAAGGCTGCATACTTATCAGGATTAGCCTTTATTGAATCAATTATCTGAGGATTTAGCATTTCAAAGTTTCTCAACCAAGCAATGCAATCACCTTGCCAATGACTAGTGGCGTAGTGAATAAACCCTTCAGTAGTAATATCAGCAGGGAGGAAATATGTCATTCCCTGAATTTTTTGAGTCTAATTTGAGATATATTCACCGATTTGCTTATGGGGAATATTCTCATGGTTAAAGATTAAACCATCAGACAAATATCTTTTGTCATGATGGATTCCCTGTTGGGAAGAGTATCTTAATCCATCCTTTCGTCTTTCTTCTCGAAACTTTGGCATATAAGGAGAAGTTCCTCCTAAGACAAAGTTTGGATCCCGCATGATCAATTCGGGATTAGGATTTATTGATCCAACATTAGTGTTAGGTTCAGCCTCGACAACCATTGTGTCGTTGCTGCCTTGGCCTTCTTCCAAGGCACGAACATGGAGTTGTTCTATTTCATTATCTGAGGAGTCTGAATCAGAACTCACCGCATACTTCCATTTAAAGAAGTCTATTGCTTTTGCATGTCTTTCATAATAATCATAAATATGATCATTGTCTATTTCACCATACAGTTCTTGTTGTTGTAACCTTAAAAAGGTTTTATAAAAAATTTCATCAATTTCTTCTGTAGGAATAGTATTGGTTTCCTTAGAAGAAAATTTCATCATGTTTATACTAGTAGCCCACCTTCGTCTTTGAACGACCGGGGCTATAGAAGGTTTGATAGCTGGTTTAGCAATTTTGCTAGAAACACTATCATCAATAGGAACTTTTCCTAAGCTTTCCAGATCATTTCTGATGTGGATGATTTCTCTTCCTACATCAGTGATCTCTCTGAAGATATGCATGGTTTCATGCATATTACTGCTCATGGTCACCAAGGTGTCCACGAAAAATTATAAATCCCATTTTCAGGGTTTTCATGGGAAGGAAGATGAACCATATGTTCAAATCCTTTCAGATTGTAAGGACAATGGTGGTTGTCCGCAGAAACACGGTATTCGGCTTTCGCCTGAGTGTTTTCTCCCATGGTGAGGAGTTGTTCTTGAGTATGTGAGCTATGGTAGGCTCTAGTATTTTCTAACAAAAATATTCTGAGATCTGCAGTTGCTCGTTTTGACCCGTAATTCCGCGGCTTGACATAGTTCCCCTACGTTTCTTGATAACACAATCAAGGAACTGTCGTGGCTTTCTAGCAGGGTTTGGCCTCGAACATACGACCACAAGCCTAAACTATCGCTTCACGGAATTAGAGCACAGCTTTGGTTCGTTTCCTACACCAAGCGTAAGCTTCTACACACATCTCAGCTTTATTCTTGTTAAAATAACTAGATTGCATAACATAGATCCATACTCAAGAACACAGGATTACTCAAACATAATTAAAAAATTAAAAAGAGAAAGATTGAAGACTTACTAAGAACTTCAGCAGGATTTTATTTAGAACTGGCTCTGATACCAGATACAAAGTACAATTGCGGAAGCTTGGAACTGCTACTAGAGCACACCAGAACATCCAAAAGAAAAAGAGAAGATTACAATTTCCGTTGCCCCTCTAATGCAAACCTAATACATATTATATAGGAGAGGGCGGTACTACCACCGGCTCAACCGGTTAGGGTTTACCGGATCTTTTCCAACTTTAATAAAGTAACTTTATTAAAGTTATTCATTTCCTTTTTGAAAAGTAAAGTTGATGTGACTTCTTTTCAGTAAAGGAAGACAGCACACCACAAACGTGTATTACGGATAGAATCGAATAATACACGTCACCCTTCAATTATGACGAGCCGGTGAAGGGTCACTATCACCCGGTGAGGTGTCTCTTTGTGGGGTCTCGAAAACGACGTCCCACTAGCCTTCCTATGCGTCGAAGGTAGATGTGGACGGCGAAGCACCACGTGGAGGAGTCCAATGCCGAAACCTCCTCTCTCTTCGGACCATTCCCAAATCCTTCTGTCCTCGAGGATTCCATCTTCACTGTTGAAGTCTGTCTCAGCAATGGACGGAGATCGTTGCGGAGACAGCTCAACCTGGACCTGCACATTCTTATGTTGAGACAGACTTCAACAGTGAAGATGGAATCCTCGAGGACAGAAGGATTCGGGAATGGTCCGAAGATGAGAGGAGGTTTCGGCATTGGACTCCTCCACGTGGTGCTTCGTCGTCCACATCTACCTTCGACGCATGGAAGGCTGGTGGGACGTCGTTTTCGAGACCCCACAAAGAGACACCTCACCGGGTGATAGTGACCCTTCACCGGCTCGTCATAATTGAAGGGTGACGTGTATTATTCGATTCTATCCGCAATACACGTTTGTGGTGTGTTGTCCTTCCTTTACTGAAAAGAAGTCACATCAACTTTACTTTTCAAAAAGGAAAGAAATAACTTTAATAAAATTACTTTATTAAAGTTGAAAAAGATCCGGTAAACCCTAACCGGTTGAGCCGGTGGTAGTACCGCCCTCTCCTATATATGTATGAGGTTTGCATTAGAGGGGCAACGAAATTGTAATCTTCTCTTTTTCTTTTGGATGTTCTAGTGTGCTCTAGTAGTAGTTCCAAGCTTCCGCAATTGTACTTTGTATCCCTTTCTCTTCCCCTCTTTTCTCTGCGAGTTCTCAGCTTGTTCTTGGTTCTTCACCATCATCGGCTGGAACTGGAAGAAATGAAGCAGCTTCTCATACGGATTTTCATTTTTCATGGAAGTTGACAATATTAAGAAATATCGTCACATGGTTAGTAGCTACAATATTAACTGAAGAACTATCAGAACATGGCATACTAAGCCAAATTCCATTGTGACTAATTATGATTACTTCATTCAAAAATAGTTTTAACATATAACACTTTCGTTAGTAATATATAGTTCTCTAGTATCTCCAAGTTCAGTTAAATCCGTACCTTCTACATATCATTCGCAATATGTTTAATATTGCTTTTTTTTTCCCTTGGGAGTGTCATTCATTTCACTCTTTGGCTCGAATGCAATTCCCTATAACAAGTGTATCATATTACCTCTTTGTCTAGACGGAACTTGGAGTGTGCTCCTTGGTTGCATGAGCTTAATAGTATGCATAACCAAATGTTAGGCCTACCTACTGGCTAACTGGCCTTCTAGGTTTTATGATATGACCCTCCTCTCATGCGCATAATTACTTTGGCTAGAAATTTCACATTAACATAGGGTTGAAGCCAAGTCGACAATCGTTCATAAAATCCCTATCAATTCTTTTATGGAGCTTTTGATGCTCCATAACGACATCATCATCATCATGATTTATACATTGTCCTTCCCCCTTTTCTTTCATTATTTTTAAGAAGTGCCAATGTTATTATTGCCTTTGTATCTTTGCCTACAATAATTCAATAATGCTTGTTTCCATACTTTATAAGAAACTAACCTAGAATTATGTTTATTATAGTGGGTTTTAGCTTTGTTGTGGTCTAGGAAGCACAGACACTCTGAAAATGTGTTGTGACAGTGTTGCAGTGTCGGACACAACGAAGACACTCCAAAATACACTAAAAAAGCCCAAATCAATGTGTGTCCATGTAGCGATGTATGTATCGTAGTGTCGCATTTGTATTCGTGCAACATAGGTTGTGCTAGATGTTGGCGTGTGTGTTTGCATTTTTTCTCTTTTTTTTTTGTGTGTGTGTGGGGGTGGGGGGAGGGGGGGGGGTGGGGGGTGGGTGGGGGGTGGAAAGTGGGGTTAGGCGTATTTAAGGTAGGGTAACCAGGGATTCAATCACAGACCTTTCTGACAGAAAATAGCTTGTACCAACCTGCTAACATGGTACACACAATTGTCAGGGACAAAGTAAACCTAAGCAGAGCAAGAAAACAAAACGAACCTGATGAATAGCATAAATGACATTTCTTCGGATTTGGGCCATCATTTCTAAAAACAGATTGTAGCCTTCGAGCTTGTATTCAATAAGGGGATCTCGTTGTGCATATCCTCGTAAGCCCACAGCTTGCTGGACAAACTTGAGGGCTTGCAGGTGTTCCTTCCATAGCCGATCAATGTTGCTCAAAACTAAGTACCTTTCAGCTTCCTTCATTAACCCTGTTGCTTGCTTCTCCACTATTTTCTGATATCAGATCGTGACAGAAAGAAATGTCAAAGTTATAAGCACACGATGAGGTGAACCTGAGATGTAAACTGGAGTATGGTATGTCAATGATGAGAAGGCAATCATGTAGACTTCAGGAGATGTTCTTTATGCGGAAACTAATGACAATTTCATGAAAATTAGCTTGCCGGTTAATGAATGAAAATCCAGCTTTCATGTTCTGATTAAGAATGATTTTGATACTAAGAGTACATTACCATCTGTTGTACTCAGGCAGCTTGTTGTATCTCAAGAGATGCACAGCATACATACATGCACATACAGTTTGTTTTAAGCAATTAGAGGGATTCAAGCACAAATCCTGTTTACACATATACATGTGCATATACAAGCACAGTGTTGTGATGCTAACATAGAGGATCAAACATAACCCTCATTAAAAGAAGTTGATAGGAAATTTACTATAAAAGTCTATTATAAAACATAAGACTACACCCAATTGAATCACAGACTTTTCAAATAAGTAAAATATTGAAATGCAATTTAAAACTCACAGTTTTCTGAAAGTATGCTTCACGCCCGCGATAACGAAGATATTCCTGTAATTCCTCATAGCTTGAACATTTACTTTGCAACAACTCTGGTGTTAAATCACTCAATAGATAACAATACCTGCCAATTGGGTATTCCGGGATCAAATGGGCAAGTTACACAACTGCAGTAAAAGATGAAGCTACTACAAAATACGAAGAAGTGAAGTTGAATCTGAGTTATTTAATCAACTAGGATCATACAAACTGCTCTACATGAAAGAACTATCACAAATAAAATCATGGACAATTCCCCTTACTGTTGCAATTTTGCGATCAGTTTATTAAGATCCCAGCTCTCCTTAGGTACATCGGGGCCAATGTTAGCCTATGCGTGCAACAAGAGATTTGAAACGGTACAGTTAGAAAAGATTCATTGCTACGTATATTCAACCACATGATTACTCGATGCAGTCTTTCCCTTGTTATACATCCAGAGCATCTGGAATAAAGTTACTTTTTTAGTTTATAGAATTTACATTACCTCTAAGATGTCATCCATAGTCAACTCAGCATATTCTATGATAAGAGATTGAAGGTTGTCAGATTCAAGGGCTCGCCTTCTTTCTGTATATACCCTATCTCTTTGGCTGTTCAATACCTCATCAAATTCAAATAACTGCTTCCTTACATCGAAAAAGTAGTTCTCGACCTTCCTTTGAGCCTCGTCTAGAGCCTTCGTCAGCATTTTTGATTCAATTGGAAGGTCCTCAACCCTAAAAGCTCTCATCAAACCCTACACTTTGCATGGTTAATAGTGCTTCAGCAATGGGCTTAGATACAAAAGAAGTATCTCAGATGGATGTATGAAATAAACATTAGAATTAAGTATGTTCTAGAAAATAATTGTATAAATAAAAGTTGTGTCAAAGTCCAGTTAATGGGGGTTTGACGGGTAAAGTGCATTTAAACCCTCCTTAGAGTTGCCTCGTTCGCAAAATAAGCCTCCTTAGACCAAAAATGCAGTTTAGCCCCCCTTAGTTCGCCCGCGCGAGCGATTTACCCCCTACCGTCTATTTTGTCGTTAAATGGCTGTTAACCTTCAAAAAAAATTAAAAAATACCTAAACTACCCCTCCCCTATTTTCCTACAAGCCCCCCCCCCCCTCCCTACCCCCCCCCTCCACCGGCCAGCCCCTCCGCCGGCCGGCCTCCTCCCCCCGACCCCCCCCCCCCTCCTCCCTCCGCCAGCCCTTGCGACCCCCCCTCCTCCTCCCTCCGCCAGCCCCCCGACCCCCGACCCCCCCCCCCCTCCTCCCTCCACCGGCCAGCCCCTCCGTCGGGCGGCCTCCTCCCCCCCTCCTCCCTCCGCCAGCCTTCCGACCCCCCTCCTCCCTCCGCCAGCCCCCCCGACCCCGCCCCCCCTCCTCCCCCGACCCCGCCCCCCTCCTCCCCCCGACCCCCCCTCCTCCCTCCGCCGGCGAGCCTCCCCCCCCCCTCCTCCGTCGCCGACGAACTCCCGCTCCCCCGACCCCCCCTCCTCCCTCCGCCGGCACCCGCCCGCCCCCACCACCGGAGAGAGAGGGGGGAGTGAGGGAGGGGTAAAATCGTCTTTTTAGGCCATTTTAACGGTTATTAACAGCGGGAGGGGTGAATTGAGCAAAATCGAAACAACGTGGATTTTTTAAATCAGGGAGTCTTTAATTGCGTTTTCGTGACATCTAAGGAGGGTTTAAATGCACTTTACCCGGGGTTTGACATATTAAATTAAGTATGCTTAGAATACGAACAACAGTTGTGTATGACTCCACTTTTATTTTTGTGTTCGACTCTGCCTTCTCAACTTTTATGTCTAATAGTATCCTTTCTACTCTTAACCTGGATTACATGATTTAGATATTACTTTGCCTGCTATCTTCAAAATATTTCGCACAAAATGACAGATTGGATTGGAAAGTCATCAAGAATTTATGCCTTCATACAGGAGCAGCAGCCCACATATTAGTGGTGGGAAGTCTTTTTTGATGATTGAAATATTGGGAAGGATTTGAATAGTAAAAGGAAAGGTTCCAAACCTTTCTCTAGGGATCAAGGTTCACACTATCGGCAGAGAACAAAATGTATTGGTTGTATCGTATCGTATTGTTTTTGGCACATCCGATCCAATACCCCAACTGATAGTGATACCGGCCGATACCGAAATTGTGGCTCTCTTTCCCGATCATTTTAGCAAGGAAAAGAGTTAAAAGAAAAGGAGTGAAGTATGGAAAAGCAATGTGGACCAATGATTCTTCCGAAGATCAACATGCTACAGGAGTACAGTGTGTCCATAAAATTCGTCGACACAATGCAACCAATACCATTTGTCGAAGTTGTATACGAAAAATTCACAATATTTGTACATTGTAATATTATTCCATTCAAAATTATATATTGTTGGTTGCTTTGTCTAAAAAAAGTAAAATGAACAATAATATCTAACAAGTAATTCATAAGATTATAGCCAAATTGTGAAATATTTTTCTAGCTTTTTAAACCATTTTTAATAACCTTTTGTTGATACTCCGACATGCAAAACTACTTAAACTACTGATACAGATACTCATAATAAGGGTTCGAGACCGATTCTGATACCAGTACTGTGAACCTTGCTAGGGATTGACACCCAATTTTGCATGACGCTGGTATCCAAGAAAAATACCCTCACAAGCACACATAATTTCATCTCTGTCTACATATCAGAAGGGATTGGGACTTCATATAGCCTCTAACCAATAGTTCCAAAGATATAGAAGTCCTAATCTTAGTACATGTAGTGTCTTTACACAATCAGCAAGGTATTTCTTTAGAAAATAAAAGTTTTCAATTCTTGTACAAGTATAACAAATATCAAAATCAGTAACAGAACAAAATAAAACACTTGATTCATATTCAGAACTTAGACCCAGTGAGATAGAGTATACTAGTACTAGGTGGCGTCTTCATCTTTAATTGTGGCCAAATGTGACTGTCCCTATCAACACAGCCTTGGAGACCGAGAGAGGGAGACAAAGGAGTATTATTATTTCTGAGAACACCTAATTATGGTGTAAAATAAACACTAAAATAATACCGATGAAATCCTTTCTTGAGATAAATTCTCATTCACTTCAATGAAAATAGAGGGAAATTGAAAACAAGATAAGGCTCCAGCAAATTTGTCTTCTGTAACCATTATTGTAAAATAATCATACTAGTCAA
>JANAVB010041561.1:0-46040 GCA_029216955.1 Iris pallida
CCCAAAGACATTCGCCAAGTTTCTCGCTCCAGTTCCGTTTGTTAGTGGATACAAACTTCTTAAGGAGTTTAATGATGGTTTTATTAAAGGCTTCAGCTAAACCATTAGCAGCAGGATTGTATGCTGTTGAAGCAACATTGTCAATCCGATGATCATCGCAGAATCTGGTGAACTTCTGGCTGATGAATTGAGGTCCATTGTCATGAATGATTCTTCGAGGTACACCAAATCTATAGATGACATGATATTTAATGAAGTTGATGACACTGCTAGTCTTGACTTCAGCCAGAGGTATAGCCTCAGCCCACTTGGAGAAGTAGTCGGTTATCGCTAATATGAACCGATGTCCTCTAGAAGAAGGAGGGTTAATAGGACCTATGATGTCCATACCCCAAGCTTCAAAAGGCCAGGAAGCAGCAGTCGGATGTAGGAATTCTGATGGTTGATGAATGAAGTCTGCATGGATTTGACAAGCACGACATTTCCTTGCATATTCAATTGCATCTGACACCATAGGGCTAGTAATAACCCATGCGTCTAATGCGGTCCTGTAGTTTAGGACCAGGTTGATGTGCTCCACAAACACCATCGTGAGCTTCACGCAAAACTTGTTTAGCTTCGTCACCAGCGAGACAGCGTAGAAGAAGAACATCATAAGTTCGTCGATAGAGGGTCTTGGTAGTTTGATTGTAATAGAATCGAAGAGATCGTCGATGAACGCTTGTAGCCTCCTTAGGATCTTCGGGGAGTATGTCATGAACCACAAAGTCAATGAAAGGAGTTCTCCAATTTTCATCAATAACATTGACTTCAGCAAAATTGCTGAATTCAATATTACGATTGTTTTCGATGCAGAACAGTTCTCGGTTGGAGATAACCACGACCTGCTGTCTTTTGATAGGGATGGCTAAGACAGCTGCAAGATTGGCCAAAGCATCTGCTTCGGTATTGCAAGCTCGCCGAACATAGTCTATGAATAAAGCTTTGAATGATATAGCTATGTTGATCGCTGCTTCGTGATAAGGCATTAGGTCTTGATGACGAACTTCATAAGTTCCTCTAACCTGATTAACAACCAGCTTAGAATCACCGTAGACTTCGAGATATTCAACATTCAGTTGTTTGGCTAACTGAAGACCGATGAGTAGAGCATTGTACTCCGCTACATTATTGGAGCAAGGTTCATCAAGAGAGTAGGCTCTTTGGATAGTTGATCCGTCTGGAGAAACGAGAACCACTCCAACTCCTGCTACAATAGCACCATTTGGTCCAATTCTCGATGCACCATCAAAGAATAAATGCCATATTGGAAATTCTTCAGAGATCATATTGGCTTCCAATGTCTCGTCTGGAATTTCGTCATAGAGCTTAGATGTCTCAGGCACAGGATGAGCTGCGAAGAAGTCCGCCAGTGCTTGACCTTTAACAGACTTTTGTGGAACATACACCATGTCATACTGAGCTAGCAGGATTGCCCACATAGCCAGCCGAGAATTGAGTGTGCTAGGCTTCTTCATGAGTACCCGAAGAGGATTAACTCGGGATATGACATGAATAGTTTGGCCAATGATGTAATGCCTTGTCTTCTGTACAGCAAACATGAGAGCCAGGCATTCTTTTTCGACCGGACTATAACGGTGTTCAGCACCAATCATAGTACGGCTAAGATAATAGATGGCCTGCTCATGACCTTCTTTATTCTTTTGGGCAAGTAAAGCACCCAATGAATGGTCCATAGCACGGACGTACATCAAGAATGGAATGCCAGAGATAGGTGGCACCAAAACTGGTGGGTTCATGAGATATCGCTTGATATCATCGAATGCTCGTTGACACTCTTCAGTCCAAACGAAAGATACACCCTTCTTCATTAGTTGAGTGAATGGTCTGCAGCGTCCAGACAAGTTCGAAATGAATCGCCTGATGTACGCAAGTCGGCATTGAAATCCTCGTAGCTCTTTTAGGTTACGTGGAGGACGCATCTCTTGAATGGCTTTGATCTTCTCTGGATCCACGTGTATACCCTTAGAGGTAATGACGAAGTCGAGAAACTTGCCACTAGAGACACCCAAGAATGACTTGGTAGGATTCATCTTGAGTTGATGTTGGCGCATGAGATTGAAGATTGTTCTCAAATCTTGGATGTGATCTTCTTTTAGACGACTTTTGACAGCAATATCGTCAACATAGCATTCCACAGTTTTGCGAAGATGGTCTTTGAAGATAGTGCTCATAGCCCGTTGGTAAGTTGCACCAGCGTTCTTGAGACCAAATGGCATTACCGTGTAGCAATAGACACCACGAGGAGTGCGGAAAGAGGTATGCTTTTCATCTTCAGGATTCATCTTGATCTGATTATATCCAGAAAATCCATCCATGAAGGATATTCGCTCAAACCCATAGGTATTGTCGATCATGACATCCGTGATAGGAAGAGGAAATTCATCTTTTGGACATGCTTCGTTAAGATCCCGAAAGTCGATGCAGACTCGAACTTTACCAGTTTTCTTTAGAACTGGAACGACATTGGCCACCCAATCAGGATGTTGTTTTTCTCGAATAAAACCACAAGCAATGAGCTTCTTGACTTCATCATCGATTGCGTCCATCATTTCTGGTTTAAAATGCCGTTGTTGCTGCTTAACTGGTTTTGCATTAGGCAAAATGTTCAGTTTATGCGTAGCAATTTTGGGATCTAAACCTGGCATGTCTTCATAACTCCAGGCAAAGACGTCGATGTATTCTTTAATAAGAAGAATTAACTCCTGTTTGTCTGCTTCTGGAAGATTCTTGCTGATGAAGATTGGACGAGGCAACTCGCTCTCCCCTACATCAACTTGAACTAATTGATCTTCAGTAGGAGGTTCACGTTGTTCAAAGCGAAGTACCCATTGATTGTCCATATGTTGAGCCCAAGGATCTATTTCAGTATTTTTTTCAACGTCTTTACCATAGCCTTCTGGTAGTTCAGCGGAGACCATGTTAGATGATACGATCAGCCTGTGAACTTCACCAATGCTAGTATCAGAATCCCAAGATCTAGAATCAGATGAATTAGAGCATTCTTCACTGTCTGAGTCAGAGACTGCTGGGGATAACAGTGGAGGAGAAGTATATCCGAGACCTTTCTTAGTCCTGTTGTAATACATTTCTGACTTTCCTTCCGGAATAGTCGTACGGATAGGAGTTCGTCTACCTTTACCGTAGTTGAGGCCACTTTTAAAGTCATAGCCCATTTTCCGGATGATGTCTTTTGATTGTTGACTATAACGATGGAACTGGAGACGTCCTGTATCGTTAAGTTTGCTATCATCCGTATAGCTGAATTGTTTTTCTGGTCCTTTACTAAAAAGTGCTGGACTTTCACCTTTCTTTAGAGAAGGATGAATACGGTAAGAATCATCTGGATCTTCAAGTGATACTTCTGTCTGAAGAGATTGTATAACTCCTATTGTAATTGATTGGAAGCTATCTATCATATCTAAATAGCATTTAGTATAATAAATAACATCAGTATACTGGAAAGTAGGTGCTTTTTCATTCATTTGTACATCAGTATTTACAACAGGACCTTTAGCCTTAGCAGGCTTGGTCAGATTAATTACAAGAGGGGAAGAAGAAGAACGTGGGGGAAGTTTGTTACGACGGAGGTCGATAACAAGTGGCTCAGAGGAGGTGAGCTCCCTTTTTTCCTTGTTGCGTTTGAGATCAACAACAAGTGGCTCAGAAGGAGTGAGCTGCTTTTTGTCCTTGTTACGACGTAGGTCGATAACAAGTGGCTCAGAAGAGATGAGCTCTTTTTTGTCCTTGTTACGACGTAGGTCGATAACAAGTGGCTCAGAAGAGGTGAGCTCCCTTTGATCTTGATCAGCATCAACTGATTTCTTTTGAATTGGCAAGTGAATAGCCAGTGGTTTAGAAGACTAAGGATGTGAAACTTGCCCTTTGACAGGTATGATAAGAGTGTCTTTAGGCACTGCTTCTTGTTCTTCTTCAGTGTCTAAAGCTAACACAATCTTCATGAATTCATCCTTGTACATCCGAGCGTCGTTGCAGTATGCTTCAACGCCTTTGAAGGGATAAAGATCCACAACTTCCTTATGGACCTCTCCCTTATCATCAACATATTTGAAACATTGATGAAGGGTTGATGGAACAATATTATGCTCATGTAAGAATGGTCTCCCCAATAGAGCATTATAAGAACAACCATGATTGTCAATGATATAGAAGGTAACTTTTGTGCAAAGATTGCCTACTTGGAGTTTTAAGCGAATCTTGCCCAAAGGTTCACTCCTTCCCTGATTGAATCCAAGGATGGTGGTGATTGTAGTGGAGAGACTATGTACAGGAATTTTCAGAGCATCGAGTATTGTTTTCGGTATGATACTGAGAGCAGATCCTGGATCTATCAGGATACGATCGACTTTTATCGAATCAACATATCCTATATAGTAGAGAGGACGATCATGCCTATTGTCTTCCATCAGCATGTCATCTTGTGTGAAAGTAATGTTCGGAATCAACTCCATAACACTATGACAATGTAGACAAGAGACTGGTTCTGCTTCTGGCTTTTTGAGAAAGTCTAAACAAGTCTCAGCTTGTATAAGAGCTTCACTTAAAGTTTCTCGCGTCTCTCTGGAAAGACGCAAGAGCTCAAAGATAGATAGCCTTGCTGGGGTATTAGCTAGTTGAGCCAATATATCAAAGTTGTAAGGCTTCTCAAGCCCTGTAGGGGATGATTTCTTCAAGGGTTTATCAAAGCGGACTTGTTGTTTGCCTTTATCAGCAGCCACTGGTTTGGGAGGAATAGGAACCACAACTAGTGAAGACATAGAAGGAATTTCTTCAATAGCGACAGGTTGTGTTGGAACAGGTTCAGAAGAAGAGACAGGATTCTCTTGAGATTCAGAGTAATCTTTCAGATAAGTTTTCCCTGATCTGGTGCCCAACAGAATTTCTTCATCAACTATGGGGTCAAAAGACACCATGTTGCAAATCTTTATCTTGCCTTTAGAGCGACCTTTCTTCTTGGAAGAAGAAGAATCCTCGAACTCTGAAGTAAGATCGGGATGGATCCACATAACCTCGCCATTGTCAAGAGACAAAGGAACGAGGCCTTCATTTGGTGGAGAAGGAAGATTTTCAATCTCAAGAGTAGCCTTCGGAATAGGAATGACACCATGCTGTATCATCTGCGGGGGAAAGTCACCAAACTGGACTGAAACCATATTGGCAGTAACAGTCTTCTCATCTTGTTGCAGAGTAACAACTCCATCATTGACAAGCTCTTGAATCTTACCCTTAAGCACATAACATGTTCGAGTAGGATGTCCAATGAATCGGTGGTAGACACAATACTTAGGATGATCGGTCTTACCGACTTCATCAGGCTTCTTTGGGTCTGGAAGCTGGATCTTATTGCTTTTGAGTAAACACTCAAAGATGCTTGCTGTGTCATTTTCATCAAACGAATACTCTACCTTAGGGCGAGGTTCCCTCGGTTGAGGTGCAGCAGGAGTAGAAGTAGATGTTGGCGCAGCTACATTGACAGCCAAGGACTCTTTGCATTTCAGGTTAATGTTCAGAGTTTCTTTGTTCTTGCGGTTGTTCTGACGATTACTGCCACCTGATGATTGATGTTCATCCCGATCAGGGTTAGACATCTGTACCACCAGCTGTTTGAATTTTTCAGCACTCACTTTAGCTGCTTTGTCATTGACAATAAAGGATGGCCAGTCTTGGAACTGAGTTGAGCCTGTCCACATACTGATGATAGGTAAAAGATTTGCCTTGCAAGTGTCTATGGTAACATTAGCAGGAGTCCCCGGAGGCATCTTCAAGGCTTCTCGATGGAAACGTTCGATGAAACTCTCAGCAGTTTCATTATGTTTATGTTTGATTTTATTGAGGGCAGACATAGTCATGTCATTGAATCCCTCATAGAATCTTTCCAGAAAGATCTGCTTAAGTCCTGAAAAAGAAGTAATACAACCATCGGGCAAACTTCTGTACCAGTCGTATGCTACGCCGGCTAAACAACCGACGAACACCCTGGTAAGAAGAGCGTCATTTGGTTGGAGTTGAACAGTCATTACCTCGAAATGATTAATGAACTGGCTTGGTGAGGTACTGCCGTCAAAAAGAGAAATTGTTGGAATCTTGTATTTGGAAGGAAATAGAACTTCCTTCCATTCAACTGGGTATGGCTGCTTGATTCCCAACCTTTGCAAATTATCCTTCTCTTTGAAGGCTTCGAACTGAGTTTGCAAGAGTTTAACAGCTTCATTGGTGTCTTCAGATGATGAAGAAGGAACCAGCAGAGTCAGAGTAGTAGGAGGAGGAACAGCATTGTAAGCACTACCCCCAGTAGACTGACTAGGTGTAGTTTGAACTTGTACTTGTACAGGAGGCATTTGAGAAGGCATTACTCCCAACCCAGCATTGACAGGTATTGAAGATGCTATGATCTCCGGACTTGCGGTAGGTATAGTTGGTGGTGTGGCATGTTGGGCCACAATGATAGAATGCATGCTAGCGACCATTTCAGCCATGGTTTTTAGCTTGTCTTCAAGTGCAGCGATTCGCTGTTCTTGATTTGCAGACGTTGAAGCATCTTGATCATCAGTGACAATATAAGATGTCACTTCTCTTGGTACAGTGGAAGACACTATTTGTTCAGAACTTTCGCTGTATGCATCATAATCGGAGAAAGAGTCATCTCCTGACTGAGAAAGAGGGAAATGACCAGAAGGATCTTGAAGAAGATTCCTTTGACCGATTGTATCTCGGCTTCGGGAACGGGTATGTTGGAATACTCCCTCAGAAGATTCTTGAAGTAAATCCAGATACCGTTGACTTGGTTTCCGAGGTTTGCCGTGCTTGGAGCATCTTCTACCCCAGTGTCTCGAGAAGTCATGTTAACAGAAGCATATAGGACTTCATCTTCATCCTCTGACATTGGTTCAGTTTTAGCAAAAGTCAAACGATCGAAGACAGATCGTTTTGTTGTTTGACAACAACATTGGATGATAACTTTATGATTGCAATGATGATCAGATGATTGAACTGAAGGAGTTGAAGCATTATCTCGTTTCCGTTTGAGATGTTCTCGGAGATCAGAAACCATGCCAGGATGAGGAAAGGTTCGAGGAATATGTTCTTTAACAACATTCGGAACATGGTTTCGATTCTTCAAATGTTTTGTCCCCTGTGTGTACAAAGAAGTGCTCACCTCATTGGCATAGGTATCAGGATTTTTGTTCCTGGAGGTTTGTCTTTGAGGCTTGACCTTCGGCATAGGTTGTTTACGTTTTGCCGAAGTTGGCCTGTTAAGATATGTTCTTAGATCAGCAAATTCACCCCCAGGGGTTTCTGTTTGAGACACCAACAGTTTTCCCTGTTTGGAACGGGATATTTTGAATGTCGGAAGATCTTGGAATTCTGCTACTGGGGTAGGCAGAATACCTCTTTGATCAGTACAAGTTCCCTTGTCATGAAGGAAAGAAGAATCCTTGTTTGTAGGAGTTCTTGTATTGATAGGTACCGAAACACGTTCAATTTGATCTTCTTCGGTAAAGACCGAGGAAGACTGAGAAAAGACCAAAGGGCCTTTTCCTTTATTTTGAGAAGAAGGGTTAGCTAAAGAGCGTTTTCCTCTATTGTCTTCCAAGTCATGAGATAAGGAAGTCTGAGAAAAGACCAACGGGCCTTTTCCTTTATTTTGAGGAGGAAGAGGAATAGCCAAAGGACTACCCCCAATAGATTGTGTAGGAACAGCAGAGTGTTTAAGGGGAGGAACAGAAGTTTCTATTTTGTTATTAGAAGAAGAGAGTTTAGCCAAAGGGCTGTTACTCTTGGATTGCGCATGCTTGGTTTGCGCATGGGTGGATTGCGCACTGGCCACTTGTACATTAGAAGCTTTGGCAGAAAGTGCATTGGTTCTAACCACAGAAGCTATGGTTTACGCATCAGGAGTCCTTGCTTTAGAGTGCTTGGAATGTACTTTGCTGGCAGGAGTGTTGGTTTGCGCAGGAAAAGCCACTGCCAATTGCGCCAGAGTCATAGGAGTCTTGTGTTTTGACAAGGCAGCATATGAAGTAACCTGTGCAACAGTTGCAACAGGCGCAGCATTGACTGCAACAGATTGTGCAGCAGTTGTTGAGATAGACTGTGCAGCAGTTGGCACAGCAGATTGTGCAACATTCTGACTAGCAGATTGTGCAACAGAGTGTACAGCATCTTTAGTGGCAAAACTGCCAGATTGTGCAGCAGTCTTGGAGACCGATACTGAACGCACTTTGCTCTTGGCAGAAGTGGCTGCAGTACGGGGAGTGGTCTTGGAGTTGAGCATCGCCTCGTAGGCTGTCTGGTTGACCTTAAAAACCAGCATCTTCTGCGTCTTTCCGATAGACGCTACGTCACATTGAGTTGCCACTTCCTCGTCGGAGGAGAAAGTTGTCCCCAGCAGAGTCGCCATTTTGTTTGCAAAAACAAAAGTATAAAACTTTATTGATACAAACTGTGTAATAAAGATTACAAGAATTCTGGGAAAATTGCAACTATAAGAATCCAATCTAGATGACGATTGCTTTATCCCTTGGACGATGTAAACTTTTGAAGACGAAGCCTCTGAAGTTGAGAACAACTCTGGAAACTGAAGGCAAAAGCCTCGGAAGTTGAAGGCAAAAGCCTCGGAAGAATGCAGCAGCACTTCGGCAAGAACTCTTGAACTCTCTGATTTCTGAACTTTATGTCTGATCTTGATCCCTTTGAAATGAAGACTTGAAACTCTATTTATAGAGTTCTGAAAAATAACTAACTTTCAGTTATTCTGAACTGTGCAAGATGATTTGCGCAGCAACTGGTTTGCGCAGCATTGGACTGCGCAGGCAGTTACTGGATCGTGGGCCGACTATCTGGGACACATGGCATCATTTGATTGAAATGCGCATGATCGTGCATAGACAGTTGCCACGTAATGAGCAATTGATGGCATGAATGCCACATGTACTTTATCAGTTATGTTGGTGGAATGCGCAACCTGAACTGTGCAGAGTTTGGTTTGCGCAGACCCAGACTGCGCAGGAATGGTTTGTACAGACTCAGTTTGCGCAGGATTGGTTTGCGCAATCCTGGATTGCGTTGCCATCTGTCAGCCGCCTTCGAGCACTGTGCGGCACCAAAAATGAACAGTCTCCTCGTTATCCGTGCTGTCAGTTGTCAGAAAGATTTGATTTGATTTAGGTAATGATGACTTTTGCCACACCAGCCTGCGCAATTGGAAGTGTGCGCAAACCAGTGTGCGCAAACCAGTGTGCGCAATCTGTTGCCTGCGTAATTCATTAAAATGATGTATATATTGATTCTTTGACATTGTTGATTGATGCAACTTGATTTTTTAGGACCTACAGGTCGACGTCTTCCTCTCCGGCTCCCAACACCTAAAGGAAAGCCGCAGGACTACTATCATCGAACACGACGGGAGGTGGGCTATGTCACGCCACCGGCAACTCCAGAGAGTTCAGAGGCAGAAGTAGTAGAATATTTTCATTCGTCCGAAGAATCAACTTGGGATTCTGATACCAGTATCGGCTCAGTCTTCAAGAAGGTGATATCAGTCAACATGGCTTCTGCACAATCTCAAGAAGATGAAGGTGAAGACCAAATGCCAGAATTCTTCGAGAAAGAACCTTGGGCTCAATGCTTAGGAGCGCAGTGGGAGTCTCGTTTTGAATTACGCGAACCCCCTACCGAAGACGAAGTCGAGCAGATCGACCTTGGGGATGGATCTTCTTCCAAACCCATCTTTATCAGCAAGAGTCTAAAGGGACCAGACTGAAAATCTTTAGTCCAACTGGCTAAAGAATATATCGACGTCTTCGCCTGGAGCTACGAAGATATGCCGGGACTTGATCTCCAGATCGCGATGCATAGGCTTAACATCTTACCTGATACCAAGCCTATAAAACAACAACAGCGACGTTTTCGTCCTGACGTCATGAACGCTATCGATCAAGAAGTGGACAAACTTCTGACCAGCGAGTTTATCCATGAAGAACAACAGTCGGATTGGGTGGCCAACGTCGTCCCTGTCACCAAAAAGAATGGGAAGATACGGGTATGCATCGACTTCCTAGATCTCAATGCTGCATGCCCGAAAGACAAATTCCCACTTCCGATCACCGACGTAATGATCGATAATACATGTGGCTTCGAACGCATGTCTTTCATGGACGGGTATTCGGGCTACAACCAGATCAAAATGTTCCCCGATGACGCAAAACACACGTCATTCAGGACACCGAAAGGGGTTTTCTGCTACACGGTGATGCCCTTTGGCTCGAAGAACACTGGTGCTACATACCAACGAGCTATGAGTACCATCTTCTATCAACATCTACGTAAAACAGTCGAATGCTATATTGACGATATCGCAGTCAAGAGCCGTCTCAAAGGTGGATCACCTACAAGACCTAAAGACAGTCTTCGATCTCATGCGAGCGCATCAACTCAAGATGAATCCCGCTAAATCCTTCTTCGGGATTTCTAGCAAAAAGTTCTTGGGCTTCATTATCACGGCAAAAGGCATTCATGTCGACCCCGAGAAGAGCAAGGCCATCCTTGACATGAACCCTCCAAAGAACCTCCGAGAACTTCGAGGCCTGCAAGGACGTCTTGCATACATCCGAAGGTTTATAGCAAACCCTTCAGGAAAATGCCAACCCTTCACCCAGCTAATGAAGAAGGGAGTCTCCTACGTTTGGATGGAAGAATGCCAGAAAGCTTTCGATGATATCAAGGTTTACTTGACGATCCCGCCAGTCCTGGTGGCACCCGTCGTTGGCAAACCATTTCTCCTCTACGTCCGTGCCATGGATCATTTCCTCGGCGCTCTGTTGGCTCAGAACAACGATGCGGGCTATGAGCAAGCTATCTACTGCCTCAGTACGACACTGATCGGGGCCGAACACCGGTACAACCCCGTTGAAAAGGAGTGTTTGGCTTTGGTGTTCGCCATCCAGAAGACTCGCCGTTGTCTCAGGCCAGAGAATTCATATCATCTCCCGAGTCAATCCGCTCAGGGTTCTCATGACGAAGCTAGGATCATTGAACTCCCGACTAGCTACATGGGCGATCCAATTGACGTCGTACAACATGGTGTTCGTTCCACAAAAAGCTGTCAAGGGTCAAGCTCTGGCCGACTTTTTAGCTGCGCACCCCATCCCAGAGTCCTCCAGACTCTATGAAGACATCCCGGATGAGGTCCAAGAATCAAACGTCACCGAAGAAAGCTCTGTCTAGCAGATGTTTTTCGATGGCGCTTCAAGAACAGGCCCCAAAGGCCAAATCATCGTCGGAGTGGGGGTAGTCTTAGTCTTCCCCGATTAGCTGGTCATCCAGCGTGCATACTGTAGGAACGAAATCGTAAAGCAGAATACTCTAGAGGGAGGTGAATAGAGTTGGCAGCGGAATAATGCTAATTAAAAAATGTTAGCAGCAAGATCACAGAATAATAATCAGAACTAAATAATGTAAAGGCAGAGATAAGAAAGCAAACACAAAGACAGCGATGTATACTGGTTTCCCTCTGTTGAGGACTAGTCCAGTCGGTAGAACTCTTGCTACCAGTTGAATCCACTATTGGCAAAATCGCAAGTTTTCTTGCGAAGTCCTTGCAACTTCTACAACGCGAGCTTTGATACGAAGAACTCGTCCAACTTCAATTGTGAAGAGGTATTCTTCTATCAAGCCTTCTGATTACAATCACTCTGAAACTTCTAGACCGCACCGCACTGGCAAATCGACTAGAGGATTGTAACTGGCTTGGGATCTGAAAATTAAAGCTCGAGAAAAACTTTTTGGAAAACAGTAGGCTTTGAGTAGAGAGAAGATTGAAAGTGAATGAGTGAGTAAAAATGATCGAAATCCTTCTCTATTTATAGGAGTTCCAAAGACAGAATTCTGGCAAAATTCGGACAGAATTCGGGCAGAACTCGATGAGAAAATCTCGGTCAAATCCGCAACTGCAGGAGGACCAAGTTCCAAGGACTTCAAAAATAAAACGGCCACTAACCGAACTCTGGCCGAACTCTGGCCGAGTTCTGTCAGGGTTAGGTTAGGGTTTTTAAAATTAGTTTTTGGGGAATTTTGAAAACCTTTTTGGAGCTTTTGTAAATATGAATGTTTTTCAAAACTAAGGACATTTTAAAAATATTTTTGAAATCATTTTGGAATAGCCTATTTGCCAGTACGAATCGGTGTACAAAGTATTTCTAGACTCAAATAAAATAAAAAATACATTGCTCAAAGAAATACAGACTGGAACAGGCAAACAACGCTTCAGTCTTGAACTGAGTAGATAGCCATTCTTGAGTATGTCCAAGAGTCCGAGATATCCTGACTAGTGCCATATATCGAGACAGAGTTTGATCAATTATTAAAATCAGTTTGACCATATGACCAATGGGCCAACAATCTCCCTCATTTTGATAATTAACAAACTATGAATGATATAACATCTTTTGAGATAAGATATCACAAAAATTGTTCAACATTGTTCAAAATTGTTCAATCCCTGTATTATGTTCAAAACAAAATATTAGATCCTTTTTCTCCCCTATTGTCACTTAGCAAAATAATTACGAAGAAATAGGCTCCCCCGCAATTAAAGCATAAGCTACAACAGTGAAGAAACACAAGAAAATAATATCTCATACAGTAAAGAAAAATATAACAGAGAATTATTACACAGGCAGTTTATAATATAAAGCAGATAAAGATGTTAGAAATAAATAAATAAACTGATGTGAAAGATAAACTACGCATCCCATAAAGATAAAAATGATGTTCAAGAGACATCAAGAAATATCCAGTACAAGTCCTCCAAAGAAATGAACATAAAAACTAGAAAGAGAGAAACTTGGAATGTTGGAGCATTTCCAAGTGTACAGTAGACAATAGCTAAGTCTCAAAATCAGCTAATATATCATATCTCCTCCTCCTCCTCATCATCATCATCAGCATGACCGGCATGTCCAGAAGGACCATCTCCAGAAGTACCAGCGCCAGAAGGGTGAGGAGGGGCGCCAGCATAAAACTCACCGACAAAATCTCGAGTAGGAGCACGATCAGAACGATACCAATCATATGCGTTATCGAGCTGAAAGTAGGCATGAACAGCCTCATCCTCACAGCAGTAACCAGAAAAGGCTGGATCTCTAGGAATAGAACCGGCAGAATGTCCAGTCTGAGCAAATCGGAGATCAGCTAGAGAATTTGCTATCGCCTGATAACGAGTGACATCGCGTAACTCACGTTCGTGGGCCATATCCGTCATCGAGACGTGCAAATCAGAAAGATGCTGGTGTATGCCTTCAAAGGTCATGGCATACTGCTGAGTAGGTGGAGGAGGTGGAGCAGTAGGATGAGCAGCAGCAGTCATACTACGACGAGATAGCTTAAGAAACTTGGGCTCAGGGTCTTGAGTACAAGTTGACAGATCAATATCAAAACGCTGGAAGATGCGTGGGAGAATCATCGCATAAGAGAGATTTCTATCTCTTGCACGACAACGTCCCATCATCTGGATAATAGTCTTAGGGGCGGAAAAATGAATCCCCTTAAGAATATGATACATAGCAGATAGTTCAAGTGATGTGACATCATCCTTTGAAGTAGACTTCGGAAGGAGAGTGGAGTAAATGATGCGATGCAATTCATAACTAAACAAGTTCAAGTTATTTGCCTTGAACTTTCCAGAGCGAACTCGATCAGGGGCACAGAGTTTAGCTTTGAAACTAGCAAGTGTCGTGCCGTCGGGGAAATCAAATTCAGTGATATCATCAAGCGGTGCACCCTCGTTAGGAATACCAAGGATTTTCGCTAAGAGGACATCATTGAACTCGATATCTAGTCCGCCAACACGAGTACTTACGTCAAACGTGTTTAGTATGATATTGTAATAGAACAGTCTAATGGCATTAGTAGCTACCGGAAAATAAAGTTTAACAACGTGTTGTAACCCTAATGCCTCAAAATAAGGGCGGTGTTCTGGAAACACAGTCCATTTGATAGGAGTGCCTGTGCATATGGATCTCATAAAGAAGTCTCCATACCACAGAAGGGCTTGATCTAGGGTTTGAAAATAAAACCCATCGAACGCGCCATCGCTCGATTGAACTGGTGAAAAGAGAGAATCCGTGGGTGGATTTGAAGATGATCCTTCCTCCAAGGATTGGTCGTCTTCTTCCTCTTGAAGGGGTCAAATCCCTTAGGCGGCATTGTACAAATAAAGTAAATATGCACGAAATTGAAAAGAGGAGAGATACGGAGTTATACCTCCCAAAATTCAAGTATGCTGTAGAGGACAACAATCTCCGCACGAATCCAAAATTTGGATGGATTTTACCACGTAGATTGGAAGAAACGAAGTGGTGAAGAACTAGGGTTTGAGAGCTTTTGTGCGACTGTTGTTGCTGTAAAGGTAGTTTTAGAAGCAATGAAGAAGAAGAGGTTCTCGGGTTCTGGTTATATAACCACATACCACTACCCGAACTCGGGCCGAATTCGGTCCGAACTCTGGCCGAATTCGCCTGGGGGTTCTGTTATTTGCTTTGGGCCATTTTCTTTTTCATTGACTCATTTCAAAAATTTAATTCAAAGATTAGTAATTTCAACCTTCAATTAATATAATTAATATTATTTTATAGATTAAATATCGTTACAAAGCGACTGTCTCAGATTAGCTGTAGGAGTACTGTCCCAACTGGCGGAGGTTCATCGGGGAACACTTAAGTACCGCTTCGCTTCAACCGTAGTTGTGGTGACAGACAGACTCTTTATTGGCTTGTCTCTAACACAGTTTTTGTGTATTGAAAATATAATCATAAAACAAAATTAATTAACATTATTGACGTCCAAAATTCCTAATTCTCGATGTAAATAATTGAAACGATCTTCTGCTAGAGGTTTTGTGAAGATGTCAGCTAATTGATTCTCAGTGTCTATGTATACAAGGTCAATATCTCCATTCTGATGATGATCTCTAAGAAAATGATGTCGGATCTCGATATGCTTAGTACAAGAGTGACATACTGGATTCTTAGTCAAATTAATTGTGCTCGTGTTGTCACAGAAAATGGGAATGTGTGTGAAAAATAAATCATAGTCTTCCAAGGTTTGTTTCATCCATAAAATCTTAGCACAACAACGTCCTGCGGCGATATACTCAGCCTCTGTTGTTGATAGGGCTACAGAATTTTGCTTTTTATTAAACCATGAGACTAAAGCCTTGCCTAAGAAATGACATGTGCCGCTGGAACTTTTTCTATCAACTTTGTATCCAGCAAAATTTGCATCCGAGTAACCAATAAGGTCAAAGGACTTGGTTTAGGGATACCATAAGCCAACAGAAGAAGTGCTCTTAAGGTATCGAAAGATACGCTTAACTGTGCACAGATGTGATTCCTTTGGATTAGCTTGAAAACGTGCACACAGGCAAACAATAAACATAATATCTGGACGACTAGCAGTTAAATAAAGTAAACTACCGATCATACCTCGATACTTACATGTGTCGACAGGCTTGCCTTGTTCATCAATATCAAGCTTTGTTGAAGTTGCCATCGGAGTACCAATAGGTTTGACATTGTCCAGATCAAACTTCTTTAGCAAATGTTGTGTACTTGGCTTGATTTATGAATGTCCCATTGTCCGTTTGTTTGATTTGCAGTCCGAGAAAGAATTTCAGCTCTCCCATCATGCTCATCTCAAACTCATTCTATATACACTTAGAGAATTCTTGACAAAGAGATTCATCAGTAGATCCAAATATAATATCATCAACATAGACTTGTATTAAGAGAAGCTTGCCATTAAAAGACTTAATAAACAAAGTAGTATCAACCTTGCCCTATGAAAAACCATTATCAAGTAGGAAAGAGCTTAGACGATCATACCAAGCACGAGGGGCTTGTTTTAATCCGTATAAAGCTTCCTTCAACTTGAAAACATGATCAGGGTTTTTAAAATCTGTGAAACCTGGAGGTTGTGCTACAAAAACTTCTTCTTTTATAAAACCATTTAAAAATGCACTCTTGACATCCATTTAAAATAATTTGAAATTATAAAAACATGTAAATGTACATAACATGCGAATGGATTCTAATCTCGCAACTGGGGCATAAGTCTCATCGTAGTCGATACCTTCTTCCTGATTGTATCCTTGAGCTACGAGTCGTGCCTTATTACGAGTCACTAAACTATTCTCATTAAGTTTATTTCGGAATACCCAATGGGTGCCAATGACCGGATGATCAATAGGCTTGGGAACAAGTTTTCAAACTTGATTTCGTTCAAATTGGTTTAATTTCTCTTGCATAGCATCTATCCAAAAACTATCACTACATGCTTCATCAATAGTTTTGGGTTCTAGCTGTGAAATGAATGCAACACTAGAAACAATATCTCTACTGGATGTACGAGTACTTACACCTTTGGTAATATAGCCAATTACCAAATTCTTTGGATGATCAACCGTAAATTTTAATCTTTTCGGCAGACTCTGAAGGTAGCTGGTTCCTGGATCTTCTCTAGGAGGATCAGCTAGTACTGAGCTTGGTAGAGAATCAGCTGTTGTTGAGCTTGGTACAGTTAGATCTTCGTCATTGTCATCGATAGTTATTTGATTCAGTTCATCAAAGGTGACGTTGATTGATTCTTCGATGATCATAGTTCATTTGTTGAAGACTCTATATCCTTTGCTGCATAACCTAAAAATATACCTTCATCGGCCTTTTCGTCAAACTTTCCCAAATTATCTTTTGTATTAAGAATAAAGCATTTACAACCAAATATTCTAAAATATGAAACTGATGGAATTCTATCAAACCATAACTCAAATGGAGTCTTCTTCGATTTGGGTCGAATTAGAACTCTATTGAGAACAAAACAAGCTGTATTTACAGCTTCAGTCCAGAAATATTTGGGTAGACTAAACTGGTTTAACATTACTCTGGCCACTTCGGATAGAGTTTTGTTCTTACGTTCCACAACTCCATTTTCTTGTGGACTCCTAGGGCAGGAGAACTTGTGTACAAAACCGTGTGTGTCACAAAATTGCTCAAACTCTGCATTCTCGAATTCGCCTCCATGATCGCTTCTAATACGAGTGATCATGTAACCTTTTTCATTCTGTACTTTCTTACAAAAGGTGACAAATTCAGATAATGCATCATTCTTGCGTGTCAAAAAGTATACCCACGTGTATCTAGAGTAATCATCTACAATTACAAAAGCATATAACTTACCTCCGAGGCTAACAACTCTGCTAGGACCAAATAAGTCTATATGTAGCAATTGTAGAGGTCTAGTAGTACATACTGCATTTACTGACTTGAATGTAGATCTGGTAGCTTTGTTCTTTTCACATTGGCTGCATACTGAATCCTTCTTGAATGTTATGTCCGGTAAACCGCGTACTAGCTTCTTCGTGGATAATTTTGAGATTGTGTCCATATTTGCGTGACCGAGTCTCATATGCCACAGATGACTCATCACTTTTAGCCATTAAGCATCTACCTGAAATGTTAGTTTCTTCCAACAAATAGAAAACATATATGTTTTCTTCCCTGATACCTTCAAAGATAGTACTACCAGTTGAGCTATCAACTATAGTATATTTGTCTTTGCCAAAGTTGATGCCATAACCATGATCAGCTAAATGACTTATGCTGAGTAGATTATATTTCAACTCGGTAACCAGACAGACATCCTTAATCACAGGATAGGGAGATTTACCAACATCACCGATACCAATGATATACCCTTTCAAGTTGTTACCGAAGGAGATATAACCTTTCTTCTTCTTCTTCGACAGTGTCGCAAATAATGTAGCGTCACCGGTCATATGCTGTGAACAACCGCTATCGAGGATCCATTTGCTTTTAGCATGTGAAAGGTGTTCCACCTATAAAACAGTTTGCAGATGAAACTTTTGGTACCTATTTCTTGTAGGGTCCTGAAATGTTAGCTTTTGGTATCCACGCATAAATATTTAAATCAACAAGCTTTCTGATTCTACATGCAGGAGAAATATGACCAGTGTGGCCACAATAATGACATTGTGCATGTTTAGTGTTGAAAGCTGAGTGATGTGCATGGTTGGTAGGTTTAGGTTTTCTAGTATAGAAGAAAGCATACCTATAATCCTGTTTGGGCTTAACCTTTTGGGGTAAAGGTTTGATATGGTTAGGTCTGACAGTGTTTGGTTTGGGAATGTTTCGATTATTCGGTAAGTGACACGTGTTAGGGTAGGAAGCAGCAGTCTCAGGCTGTTTTCCTAACCTAATTTCCAATCTTTTGGAAGTGTCATACAACTTAGTATAGTCAGAAGTTAGTGCTTTCATTCTGACTTGTGCACTTTGAAGACTTTTCTTCTCTTTAGAAAGTTCTTCTTTCAGTTGGTCAATAACCTTGTCTTTTTCTTCGGATGACTTGGTAGTCTCGTGTAATAAGAGCTTAATAGAAGAAAGCTCACCAGACTCACTAACATTATCTTTAACCTCAGCTAGTAGGTCGGTAAGTCTTCCTATTTCACCTTTGTACTCTTTGAGTACCTTCTTAGAGGTCTGATATTTGCTACGCAGTTTCCTGTAATCACTTATCAGTTCACTGAAGGCATCTCCTAATTGCTCAAAGGTGAAGTCATCATATGTATCAACTACAGGTTCAGAGAGTACCTGATCGGATGCCATAAAGCATACATTTGTAGCGTCTTCTGATTGTTCATCTTCTGAGTCGCTGGCTTCACTTTCATGCCATATGCTGGTGTTGGCATATCTTCGAGATGTTGATCTCTTCAGGTTCCCTTTCTCATACCTGTTGCTCTTCTTGCTTGATGATGAGTTTGTAGAACAATCCTTTTTCAAGTGTCCCTTCTTCTTGCAGCCATAGCAGACAGCATCATTTTGATACCAGTTGTTGCTGCTATTGTTTTCTTTGGCTTTCTTCTCATATCTCATGAATCTTTTGAATTTCCTTGCTAGGAGTGCTTGATCTTCAGCATCAGATTTACTGCTGTCTGAATCACCTTCAGCAGCTTTTCTGTGCTGAGCCTTGAAAGCGATCGTCTTCTCCTTTGGTGCAGGCTCTTCAAAATCTTGTAGCTCCAGTTCATGAGTGAGTAGCTTACCCATGAGTACTTCGAGGGACATAGTTGTGAGGTCGTTCCCTTCAATGATTGTAGTAACCTTTGGAATCCAGTTCTTGGTAAGTGCTCGCAGGAGTTTGCGAATCTTTTCATGGTTACTGTAATCTTTGCCTAGGGAGGACAAAGGATTTACAATATCCAAGAAACTTTCGAACATCTGAGTAACTGTTTCGTTGGGCTTCATCTTGAATACCTCATACTCTTGAGTAAGTCTGCTGACCTTTGATTCTTTGACTTGAGTCGTGCCTTCATATGTGACTTCAAGATGCTTCCATACTTCATTAGCAGTTGTGCAGATAGACACCCTGTTAAATTCAGTTCTGTCTAAAGCACAAAATAAAGCGTTAATAGCACGTGCGTCAAGACTGGCCTTTTTCTTTTCTTCTTCTGTATATCTGTTATGGGTGTTTTTCAATTAAAACTCTATCATTATTTATACGAGGTGGCTTTTGATAGCCATCAATAACAATAGACCACAAATCAAAGTCAAGTGATTTCAAGAAGAAACTCATCCGTGTTTTCCAATAGGTATAATTCATACCATCAAACAGTGGAGGTCTGTTTGTGGCCTGGCCTTCACTTGTGAATTTCACAGTTGCCATGTGTTGTGCTGTGATCTATATAACAATTAGTTAAATAAATAAATAATTGCAATGTTACCTTAATTTACCGGTAACACCCGCTCTGATACCTATTGTAGGAACGAAATCGTAAGACAGAATACTCTAGAGGGGGGTGAATAGAGTTGGCAGCGGAATAATACTAATTAAAAAATGTTAGCAGCAAGATCACAGAATAATAATCACAACTAAATAATGTAAAGGCAGAGATAAGAAAGCAAACGCAAAGACAGCGATGTATACTGGTTTTCCTCTGTTGAGGACTAGTCCAGTCGGTAGAACTCTTGCTACCAGTTGAATCCACTATTGGCAAAACCGCAAGCTTTCTTATGAAGTCCTTGCAACTTCTACAACGCAAGCTTTGATATGAAGAACTCGTCCAACTTCAATTGTGAAGAGGTATTCTTCTATCAAGCCTTCTGATTACAATCACTCTGAAACTTCTAGACCGTACCGCACTGGCAAATCGACTAGAGGATTATAACTGGCTTGGAATCTGAAAATTAAAGCTCGAGAAAAACTCTTTGGAAGACAGTAGGCTTTGAGTAGAGAGAAGATTAAAAGTGAATGAGTGAATAAAAATGATCGAAATCCTTCTCTATTTATAGGAGTTCCAAATACAAAATTCTGGCAGAATTCGGGCAGAATTCGGGTAGAACTCGATGAGAAAATCTCGGTCAAATTTGCAACTGCAGGAGGACCAAGTTCCAAGGAATTCAAAAACAAAATGGCCACTAATCGAACTCTGGCCGAGTTCTGTCAGGGCTAGGTTAGGGTTTTTAAAATTAGTTTTTGGGGAATTTTGAAAACCTTTTTGGAGCTTTTGTAAATATGAATGTTTTTCAAAACTAAGGACATTTTAAAAACATTTTTGAAATCATTTTGGAATAGCCTATTTGCTAGTACGACTCGGTGTACAAAGTATTTCTAGACTCAAATAAAATGAAAAATACATTGCTCAAAGAAATACAGACTCGAACAGGCAAACAACGCTTCGGTCTTGAACTGAGTAGATAGCCATTCTTGAGTATGTCCAAGAGTCCGAGATATCCTGACTAGCGCTATATATCGAGACAGAGTTTGATCAATTATTAAAATCAGTTTGACCATATGACTAATGGGCCAACACTTACTCCCTTTCGAAGCCGTGCTCAACAATGTTGCCGAGTACAATACTCTCATCATGGGACTCCAGCTGGCGCAACAGTTGGGAGTGGATCATCTAGAAGCCTACGGCGACTCAAAACTCGTCGTCAACCAGATTAGAGGGCAATACGAAGTTCACCATGAAGATCTGGTTCCTTACAATGAAGTTGCATTGAACATTATTTCAACCTTCACCAAGTTCTTCATAGAACACGTACCTCAGTTTCAAAACCTGGAGGCTGATGCTCTGGCTGGCCTCGCAGCCTCATTGGCAACACCCCTCGGGACTCAACACTATGTCACGGTAGTTGGTCGAGAGTTGGTCTGTCCTAAAAACAACCTATGCTCACAAATGGCCCATGCCATGTCAACAAGTTCTGGTGTTAGTTCATCGACTTCGCTGTCTACGGAATTCTCCCAAAAGACCCGAAAGAAGCCGTCTCAGTCAGGAGGCGTTCGCTTCGATTCTATTATGATACAGCTACTAAAATGCTGTACCGACGCTCCTACGATGGACTTCTCCTTCGATGCCTGTCCAACGAAGAAACAGCCGAAGCCCTTCGAGAAGCTCATGAAGGAACTTGCGGGGCCCATCAACTTGGGCCTAAGTTGTAGGATCGACTGCGACGCATGGGTTACCACTGGCCAACCATGGCAGCCGACGCTGTCGACTACGCTAAAAAGTGCCATACGTGCCAGCTCCACGCCGACTTCATCCATACACCGTCGGAACCACTACACCCTACGGTCGCCTCCTGGCCCTTTGAAGCTCGGGGCATGGACATTGTGGGACCTATCACCCCTCCTTCATCGAGGGGACACCGCTTCATCCTAGCTATCACTGACTAATTCTCCAAATGGGCAGAAGCAGTTCCACTGGCGGAAGTGAAGAGCTCTAGGGTGATCAGCTTTATTAAGCACCATGTCATCTACCGTTTCGGGGTACCTCGGAGGATTATCTACGATAACGGTCCTCAGTTCATCAACCATGTTTTCAGCAGATTCTGTGATAAGAACCGCATTCAGAACGTGGCATCAACCGCCTACAACAGCTAACGGATTGGCCGAGGCTTTTAACAAGACTATCGTCAGGCTACTCAGAAAGGTCGTGTCATCCAACAAACGCGACTGAGACAAAAAGCTCGGCGAATGCCTTTGGGCCTACCGTACAACGGTACGTACTCCAACGGGCAACACACCATTATTCTTAGTCTACGGGAGCGAAGCGGTACTACCTCTCGAGATCCAGATACCCTCACTCCGTGTAGCGATCACAAATCAACTAACAGAAGAAGACAATCAACATCGCCGTCTGTGAGAATTGGAGGCACTTGACGAAAACGTCTCCTAGCTCAAGAACGCATCGAACTCTTTCAAGCCCGTATATCACAGGCTTTCAACAAGAAGGTCAAGCAGAGGACTTTCCAAGTAGGCGACCTGGTTCTGGCAGTCAGGAGGCCGATGGTGTTGACTCACAAAACACCAGGAAAGTTCGAGCCCAAATGGGAGGGACCTTTCATCATAGAGACGGTATACTCAAATGGTGCTTACCACCTCGCCCGATCAAACGGGAACTTGTTCATGATGTCCATCAACGGCAAGTTCCTAAAGAAGTTCTACTCTTGACATCTTTCAGATATGTACTTCCACCTCTACCTAGCAAGGGAGTCAGTGGACCTGATCATCAGAGCTCACATACACCTCCCTTCCACAAAATCATATGCTTTCGGAACCCAGTTGTTCCATTGCATTCTATCTCCAGTAGAAGGACAACCACGTCCACATTACCTCTGAGTTGCTCCTCTACACCATACAAAACAGAATCTTATGCTCCGTAAGACTACGCTACCCATCATGTTTACCACGTCAACATTACCTCTGAGTAAACATCCCGTACAGACAACCCCTGTGTTGCCGTACATTGATCGCATAACTTCCATGTCCACATTACCTCTGAGTAGTTCCGCGTATCTCCCCAGAGTCACTCCTACCACGTCCATAACACCTCTGAGTAGGAAGATTCTGACATTTGAACCCCATATTTGCCACGTCCACATTACCTCTGAGCAAACATGTCGGTTCTCTCAAACTTATTATCTTTACCTAACAACTAAGGTGCGCAAAAGATAACAGGTCCACACAAATCACAAGTTCATGACAACAATAGATGAATACACCACAAAATTCTTTATTTTTATTCAAAAAGTAAAGGATTACATCTCCAGCATATGACAAAAAAAGGAGAGAAGACTACAAATCCCTAGGCATCATTGGGATTGGCGGACAGCTCTTCGATCCGACACCTCAAGTCTGCAGCCCGGGTCTCTGCAGTCGCCAGGACCCGGCGTTCAGCCTCCTGCCGCATCATCTCCACAGCCTCGGAAGCAGTATCGTTCTCATGCTTGGCGTCCAACTCCTGCCGTTGGTGAGTCAGAGAAAGAATATGGCGAGTAACAACTGCCTCTTCCTTCTTGGACGAGATGTGCTCAGCCTGGGCCCCGCTCAAGATCTAACATAAGTTGGGCCCTCTGGTATTCTAAGAGGCGAATCCTGGCAGTAACCTCCGCTATACTTGTCTCCAATGAGGCCCGCAGCTCCACCTGCTCCTGTGTGGATTGAGACAGTCTCTCTGCTGCAGCCTCAGCAGCGGCCACCTCGCCGTCGCAGGTGGCCACTGTGGGCAGATAAGACAACTCAACCTCAACTATCAACTTCTTCTGTTCTGCTTCTATCAGAGCGAAAAATTCATTTCGATGGATACTCTGTAGTTCAGAAAGATGCTGGTCGACCTCAACCACCGACTCCTCCAGATTTATAGCCATGTGATCGTGGCCACGGTGCAAACGTATCAAACCAATGGAAGAGAGTGCCATGGCATTCGCCGTCGCAAAACTCCCATTTGCATTCAACACCGTTGATACGCTCTTATGCAGCATCTTATACACTGATTCAACAATAAACTAAACGTACTCATCTGCATCAGCCAGCACTTGAGGCGTCATGACAGGAGTTGCAGGAGGTACTGTAATAGACGGCGGGCCTGAAGAAGACCCACCGACTTCAATCTGCGAGGCTGAAATCTCGGTATCAACGGACTCTCCCTCAATAGGGGCTTGAACTTCGCCACTGGCCCGAGGAGCCAAGAGAGCGGAAGGAGCTGAGAGGGGCGTCGATGTCGTACCCCAAGTAGAAGGAACAACAGGGGGTTCCAGCAAACCCTTACCCTTCTCAAGCTCGGAGGGACCACTGACGTCAGGGGCTATCTCCTCCACGCTATCAGCAGGCCACACGGGACCTTTCCCCTCTGGCAAAGCAGCAAGATCAGCACTTGTTTCCTGACTTTGCTCCCCTGGAGTCAGGCTCGACGGACGAGTCTCATCTTCCTCACCGAATCCCTCTGCGGGGATAGAATCTGTCGCTACCTCCCGGTTGGCAGCCACCTCAGCCTCCGCTGCTGACTCTGGGGTAGGGCTCGGCAATGCTGCAGCCGACCTTCCCTCATCATGACAAGGAAGGGAATCAGCCCTCTTTTCTGTTTCAACCATGTCTTTGCTCCTGCAACATTCTCACTCATCTCTGGAGGAATGTCATCTGAAGAGGACGAACTCCACTCCACTTCCTCATCTGGAAGCCCCGTATCTGCTGGATCCTCAATATCAGAGGCCCCCACGGTGGCTTGTACCCTCTTAAAAATTGTTGCATCCTCAGCTTCCCTTCTAACATAATCTGGAGATACTAAAATCTCTGCAGAAACGACATCGTCCGAATTCTCCTCCACGGAAGACATCACAATCGGCAGAATGCGCTCTTCAGATGAGCCCGCCACCTCTTTTGGTCTGCTTGCACTCGATTTTGGAGTTCGGGGTCTCCTTTTCAGCGGCTCCTATAAAAAGAAAGCATATGTCACAAAAATGACAAGATGAGCCAGACTATGGAGGATGTCTTTACCTCAACAGGAACCGATTCTATTGGCGTTACAGGTGGCACTCCCATAGCTCCCGCCTTTGGAGTCGTCGCTTTTCTCGGCCTTTTTGGTACAGACGAACCGGCTTCTACGTCAGCCCGTCTCTTCCCAGCTGGGGGATCTTACCGAGTGCCTCCCGTTGACGTTGTAGCAGCAGTCCGATATCCTGCCAACTCTGGTGGATGATATGACCGGGCCGTCGCCAACATGTTCTTCGTAGCCTCTAGCTGAGTTCCAACGATGAAACTAGTCTCCCTGTTATATTCAGGAGACACAGTATTCATGGTACAATACAGCTTAACAGCCGAATACAGGATCTGTGGCCGAGGGTTGTGAACTGGTGTATTGAAACGAACCCCAGTGCACTCGGTATTGTAATATTGCCAACCCCGGGCTCCATCCAGTAAACTTTCAGCAAACCCCATAATATTACTGGGGTTCCGTAACATTAGCTGGGTATAACCAAACTGGCGAGCAAACTGGATCGGCAAATACGGCTCCAGATAACACTTATTCTGGTTGCGGTAAACAAAGTGGGAAGGCCAAATACTTTACAACCAACGAAAACCACATTTCGGCAGAGTGATCGCATCCTCACCGGAGTCTTCCAAATCATGGTCAGCCTCGAAATCTTTGAAGATGTGACTGACCTTGACGATCTCCCACCCCTGAAGATAAGACAAAACTCTCCTACAGACGGAGACGCCGGTGTGTAGCCACTTCCTCTTATAGAAGCGGCGAATAAAGGCGTCACCTTCAATATGATCATCTTCAGGACCCGAACTCATCATGTTCGGGTGATGCAGAGTTAACCATCCTATTAGATAATGGAATGGTAGCTCAGCTCGGGGAAAGTTGTCTTTTCTGCCCCTCTCATGGGCCACATCGTCAGCAAAATCTCTCAAACCCCACAGCAGGTTACACACCATCGCGGGGAGATCCAAAGGGCGACCAAAAACCAGTTTCACTGCTGGCAAAATGAGGTTCCGGGTCACCCTCTCCACAGAGCCTGACCCACTTGAGAATACACAGTCCCGGAGCCATATCATCAAGTATGCAGTCAACACTGCCTTGGATGACATCCGGTGCACGCAATGCCAGAAACAGCTGTATACATCTTTGCCACTCTCATTTGAACGGGGGACCTTCTCACCTAGTCGGCTCATTTTGGAGGTTACTTCCGCGGGTTTCAGCCCCTGCGGAGTCGTAAATCGAATCTTCGAAGAGTCCGCCACGTCCTGCTTGAAGACGTAATCCCTCCAAGTAGTCACATGAGGCTGTGACTTGCCTTTGTCCATCCATTGCATCAGATAATGATGGCTCGCCACCTCTTTGAAAACAACCATCATCTCCGGGTCCTTCTTTTCCAGAACAAGGATCTCTTCATTTGTTGGAAAATATTTCTCGTACGGTTCTGAGCCCCAGGGAAGCTTGAACACCTCGTACATCTCATGGAGAGCCAATTCCAACTCTCCCACCGGAGTAAAGAAAGTGCCAGTCTGGGTATTGAACATTTCCAGGAGTGCAAGGAACATATGCTTGTTGAGGTCCACACCCGCCTGTGTTGCACGGATAGCGGCAGTCTGCCCAATCTCTTTAAGCTCACCCTTGAACTTCGACAAAACCCAAAAGGTCAGCTCGTCCCACTTTGGCACGTGGTGACACCAACCTTCAACCCTAAAGCCACATTTCGGATACATAACCTTCGATGTTAGCATATTATTTGCAAAGGTCGAAGCACCAAAGGCAAAGGTGTCATTAGGGACATCACTATAAAGGCTCCCAGGGCGCAAAGTTCGGCAACTGAACGAGGTCCCGACTCGCGAGGCGGCCAAAGTATCCTTTTGATTCGAAGTAACATCAATCGAAAGGGTACCCCCCACTGCCCCTCCTTGATAAGTGTAGGGTATGAAAATTATGACACGATGACATAAGACTCAGTCCAAGTCATACGCTCAAAGCCATACGCTCAGTCCAAGCCATACGCTCAAGGCCATACGCTCAGTCAAGGCCATACGCTCATCTAAAGGCCGTACGCTCAGTGAATATTTTATTATTTTCTGAGATGACAGCACAGCATGTATTTAATAAAGGATGAATCTGACACTTCGTCTTTCGTGCAAAGACAGCTGTCCAATGAAGACTAGCCGTCGTATAGGTTTTCGAAGAGTCAGTTTTGTCTTTTACGAGGACAGCTCAGCATCTCTCATAAATGTAAAAGCCATCGTTACTGTCAGTTTTGACAGTCTGTCAGCCATCATATCCGCAGTCACGACGCTCGAGAAGATTTTGTCAGTTATTGGAAGATATGGCGTATCAAAGAAGATTGATGATGGCCACGTGTTTACTTATTCAAACATGCCACGTGTCTGCTTATTCAAACATACGACTCCTTTCCAATTAAGTGAGCGTATGGATCTCATACGACTCCTTCCCAATTAAGTGAGCGTATGGATCTCATACGACTCCTTCCCAATTAAGTGAGCGTATGGATCTCATACGACTCCTTCCAACTAAGTGAGCGTATGGACCCCATACGACTCCTTCCCAACCAAGTGAGCGTATGGATTCCATACGACTCCTTGTCAAGTGAGTGTATAGTTTCCATACGACTCCCTGTCAATAATGTGAGCGTATCAGCTTTATATGGTTCTACGCTGTCCAAGTAAGCGTATGCAAGACATGTGCCTTCAAAAGCTAGCGTATGACTCTTCTTCTAAGGCAGCGTATCACAGCAGTTGTGTTCAGAATAATTTTCAACGTGCAGTTAACACACGTTCTCACGTGTCCTGCACTCAGTTATCCACTTCTTCAGAAGTTATGCAACGTGGCATTCATGCCATCAATCTCTCCTGAATATGCTCCACTACTTTCAACTGCATGCTAATGTGTCTCCATCAGAATTTGCCATGCGTCCCTGCAGTTATGCACACGTCAAGTAACTACCTGAGCGTATGCTTAAGGACAGTTATCCTGAACTCTATAAAAGAGAGTTTCTTCATCTTCATCAGAGACTACAGTCAATTTCAGAGAGAACAGAGAGATTGCCCAGTTGCTGTCCAAGTTCTTCAAAGTTCGAGTTTTCTTCATCGTATCGTCCAAGGGATAAAGTAATCATCTTCTAGATTAGATTCCTACAGTTGTAATTTTCTCAGATACAAAATAAATAAAGTGAATTTATTTATGGAAAATAATTGGCGACTCTGCTGGGGAAAGCTGTCTCCTCCAACGAGATAGCAACAACTCAATGCGATACTTCGTCGATCGGCTTGACGAAGAAGACGATGGTTGTACAATTCGACCAATCTGCTTATGAAGAAATGCTCAAGGCGAAGGAGGGCCGCACTGCTTCCTCCGCTCTTCCTGCTGCCAAGAAGAAGGGACGCTCTGTCTATGTCCCTAAGTCTTCTTCAACAGCCCGAGACGCTTCTGTCACTTCTCACGCTGACAAGAACACGTCTTCAACTTCAACTAAGCACACTTCGGCTTCTCTGAACACGGCAACAGTGGCTTCTCCTAGTCACGCTGACAAAGTTGGTTCTTTAACCAAGTCAGCGTGTACAAGGAAAACCATCTCTGGACATGTCAAAGTCCCTTCTCCCTCTACTCTTACGACAGCAGTCGGCTCTTTAGCCATTGATGACTCTGTGCGTATGGTATTCAAAAGACAGCGTACGGCAAAGGCAGCGTACAAAAGCCAACATCAGGCAGCGTACACTAAGCCAAAGCCAGCGTATGCTAATAAAAAGGCAGCGTATGACAAGAAGTCCACACTGAAGTCAGCGTATGCTAACAGATACAGTCCTTTGACTGTTTCTCAAAATCAAGCTGGGGGTTCTCTTCCACAGAACATACAAATGATTCCCCCTCAAATTGCACATCTTGTGCCAACCAAGGATAAAGACTCTTTAGTCAACTCCTCTACTCCTAAGGTCTTTACCTCTGGAGTTAATTTGACTAGTACTCTTACTAGATCAAACAAAGGAAAATGCCTTTTGGCTAATTCCTCCAAAGATGGATTATTACCGACTCCCAGTCGGAATAATACCCATCTTCCTTCTCTCCAAATTTCTCGATCTGAGAAAGGCAAATTACAAGTATCCAAGACTGATATCAAAGTCAGATCTCCTACGGATCTTCGTGACAAGCTTAATCAGAATCGTCTCGGTTCCACTGAGACAAGTATATTAGACCCTGATGCAGAATATGCCAAAAATTATGTGGCTCAAATTAATCAGTCTTTATACACTCAAGAACCGAGAAGACAGAAGAACAAAAGACAAGTTTCTACACAGAAACTATCTTCAAGTACTTCCCAATCTGTTCCTACAGATCTCCGGGAGTATTTGCAAAATAAACAGAGAATTGACACTCCATCAGGCTATGATATTGCTCATATTTGCCATGAAAAGCATGGTTGCAACTTCCAACCTCGAGTTGTAATTCAATGTTGTTGTTCACCAAAAAGACAATCTGTTTTCGAACGAATTCAGTATGAACCAATGTTGGATGAAGATGAACCTCTTTATGCTTCTGTCAACATGACCTCCAGAAATATTGGGGGTAGCATACGGTCTGATGCTATATCAGACTCTGAAGATGGTGTTTATCTCGGCACCCGATCCAGGACCGGAGCCTTGGCCAGGGTCTCTTCTTCTTCTCATCCAAGTGGTAATCCGAGATCACAGAGGACTTCCTTGGAGAATCCAACTTTCCAGTATTGACTCCCGTAAGTAGTCCCGGGAAAGATACTGATTCCCACAGTGATGATTCAGAACAGACTGTTTCATCATCTATTCCTCGAATGATTACCACTTACATGGCAGAGGGCAATCATGAACCTTCAACTAGCACCGAAGCTCATGAACAAAGGATTTCTTCCTTAGAACAACAGTTGCGAGCTATGGCAGATACATTGAATGCTATGCACACTCTTATGCAAGCTCAGCATCAAACTCAGCAAGTCCAACAGACAGCTCCTCCAGTTGTATTAAATACTCCTGTTGTTCCAAACCCGAAACCCTCTACTATTCTGGGGGTATAATCTAATGTTCCTGTACAACCCACTCCAGGTCAGTCTGGAGCTGGGGATGGTACATATGCTGCAGTCCCTCCTCCCAATTACACTCAACAAGTTACAACTCCCCAATCTTCTGGAATTGTTACTGAAGAGTTAAGGAATCTCCGAACTCAATTCGAGGCATTCAAACAGAAGGATGGCTTACAAAGGTTAGGTATCAAGCAACCTTACCCGATAGAATGGAAGCAAGTATCATATCCTCCTAAATACAAGCCTCTGACTATCTCTTTCTTTGATGGGACAACCTCCCCAAGTCAATTCATTAATCACTTTGAAGTAATGACTGAGCAACTGCAAACAAGTGACGCCCTCCTTACTCGGGTGTTTGTTGGGTGTCTCAAAGGAACGGCTTATGAATGGTATAGAAGTCTCCCTGATGGGTGCATTACTTTATTTGCCGGTTTCAAGCAAATGTTTCTTGAACGGTTCTATGAAGGGCTTAATGACATGACCATGTCAGCCCTCATAAGAATTAAACAGAAAAATAACGAAACCACCGAGGACTTCATTGAAAGATTCAGAAGAGAAGCCCTCAAAATGCCTCTCGGAACTCCCGATGTTGTTACTATCGACACTTGCAAGTCGAATCTCTTACCAATTATCAGCATGTGGACAGGTTCCACTCAGTTCCAAGATTGGCCTTCATTCATCATCAGTGCCAAGGCTGCTGAAGTCAGTGCTGAGACCTTCAAAGGTCTGAGGGTACAAATGGCTCCCAAGGAATCAAATCAGAGTGCTAGCAATAGTATTCGATCCAACAATCGCAAAGGGAAAGAAGCTCTTGAAGTCAATCTCCAAAGCGGTAGTCAAGAGGTAAAGACTACTCAAGCTACCCCAGCTCCAACAAATCAACAACAGAGACCTCCTCGACCGAAGGAAGAATATTCTTTCGACGATGATGATGTTTAGGGTATCTTTGAATGCTTACTCAAAGGTAATAAGATTCAATTGCCAGAAATCAAAAAGCCTGATGAAGCCAATAAGACAGATCATCCAAAATACTGTCCATATCATAGAATGCTGGGTCATACAATCCGGTCTTGCTATGTATTAAAAGGGAAGATTCAAGAGATGATTAAATCAGGAGCTGTGACACTAACACCCAAAGACAAAACAGTCACAGCAAATATAATTTCAATACAGTTCGGTGACTTTCCTCCTTTAATGGTAGAAAGTGGGATTGTTCCTATCCCCAAAGCAACTCTCGAAGTTGTAAACATCCTACCAGCACAGAATGACGGACTTGTTCCTGTCATAATTAAGAAGGGAGAGATCATGTGGATTCACCCGGATTTAATGACGGAGTTTGAAACGTCTTCCTCTTCTCCTCGGAAGATTCTCTCATCTAAAAAGAAGCTCGGGAAGACTAAGTCATGCAATGTGACTTCTAGTTTCACACCCGATTTTTACCTAACCTCTACTTTCATCTTGGCAGGAAATTCACTCCCTACGGAGATAAAATCTGTACCTCAATCTGAAGATAGGTACAAGCCTGCTTTTATCTATACAGTTCACAATCTCGTGAATTGATGGCAAAGATGGGTTATGATCTAGCCACTGCTCCTGGTTTGAACTCAGGCAAAGGACTCCGAGCACCTTTAGCCATCACTATGAGGCATAATCAATCTCGTGTTGGCCTTGGTTTCTGGAATGAAGCTCTCATCAAACATAAAATAACCAAGAGCAATATAAAGAATTGCAACATGGTTTCCATAGACCCTGAACCAGAATCTGAAGTTGAAGTTCATGCTGGAACTCGGTCAGGAAAAATATATCTGAAAGATTATGCTGAAATTCCTGAAGAAACTTCTGATGTCCCTCCGGTTACAGCTCCAACACCAGTCTCTACTGAAGAGCCTTTAAATGTTCCTGTTGAGACAGTTCCTTCTAAACCAACAGCAGCTGACAAAGGCAAACAACAAGTCCGCTTCGACAAACCATTGAAGAAGTCATCTCCTACAGGACTTGAAAAGCCTTATAATTTTGATATATTGGCTCAACTAGCCAATACCCCAGCTAAATTATCAATCTTCGAGCTCTTACGCCTCTCTAAAGAGACTCGAGAAACTCTAAGTGAAGCACTGCTGCAAGCAGAAACCTGCCTAACTCTTCTTAAGAAGTTGGAAATAGAATCTGTTTCTCATTGCCATAATGTATTGGAATTTATTCCAAACATTACCTTTACGCAGGACGATATGCTGCTAGAGGATAATCGACATGACCGTCCTTTATATCATACAGGATATATTGATTCTATGAAGGTTGATCGTCTCCTGATTGATCCAGGATCCGCTCTCAGTATTATGCCAAAAGCTATGCTAGACGCACTGAAGATACCTGTGCATAGTCTTTCCAGTACTATCACTACCATCTTGGGATTCAATCAAGAAAAAAGTGAGCCTTTGGGCAAGATTCGCCTCAAATTTCAAATAGGCGATCTTCGTACTAAAGTTACTTTTTACATCATCGACAATCATGGTTGCTCATACAATGCTCTATTGGGGAGACCATTCTTGCATGAACATAATGTCGTTCCTTCGACTCTTCATCAGTGTTTCAAATATGTTGATGATAATGGAGAAGTTCAAAAGGAGGTTACAGATCTCTATCCATTCAAAGGAGTTGAAGCTTACTTCAATGATGCTCACATGTACAAAGATGAATACTCAAAAGTCTTACAAGCTATGGATAATGATGATGAGATAGCAAAAGTTGGCACTTTTGTTATTCCTGTAAAAGGGCGTATCACTCCTCCGCAGTCTATTAAATCATCTGAAGAAGGCTCACTGATAATTCTTGTCAGTGGACGTACTACTTCATCACCTACCCAGGCTCCACAAGGCTCACTGATAATTCCTGTCAGTGGACGTACTACTGTGTCGTCTTCCCAAGCTCCACAAAGTTCACTGATAATTCCTGTCAGTGGACGTACCACTCCCCCTCCACCTTCTCAGTCTAGACCAGATACTCTAGTCATTCCAGTCAGTGGACGTACTACTTATCTACGATCTTCTTCAAGGGAGCTCACCTCTTCTGAGCCTTTTGTTATCGATCTTAATCGAAACAAAACTTCTAATCGCTCTTCCTCTTCCCCTTTTGTCATTAATTTGACTAAGTTTGATAAGGCTCAGCCTTCTGTTGTAAATACAGTATCTAATATTAATGAAGCATCTCCTTTGTAGTATATTGTTGTCTGTAATCATGTACAAAGTTATTTACAATTGCTAGATAGCTTAGAGTCACTAACTATAGGGGTTGTTCAAACTCTTCATACAGACGTATCATTGGAATCCATACAAAAATCATATTTCGTGGTCCCTGCTAGAAAGAAGGGAGAAAATCCAATCTTCTTTTATAAAGGACCCCAGAGTCCTCCTAACTTGGAAGAAGATGACACAAACGATGATACTGGAAGGTTACAACTGCGTCGCTACAGTCAGCAATCTAAAAATATCATCAAGAATATGGGTTATGACTTTAGAACCAGTCTCAATAATGGAAAAGGAAGAAAACTGTATGTTCGAATTCCTCTATTAAAATACGGAAGGACAAAATGTGGTTTAGGTTACATTGCTCCTACCTCCTTTATCAACATCGTCCATGAAGATTCAAAATCCGATGAAGACGAACGATCTGAGTCTTCTGATCCCCTCTCTTGGGATTCTGACACGAGTATTGGCGATCTCCATCGCTCTATTTTATCCATCAATATGGTCTCCATTGGTGGCCCGCAAGAAAATGATGAAGATGAGGATGATTTTAAAATATCACCCGAATCAGAACAATGGGCTCAAAGATTAAATAATCAATGGGAATTCAGGTTCGAGCAGAGGGAACCTCCTACTGAAGATAAACTGATCCAAATTGATGTTGGTGAAGAAGGGTCTCCTAAACCAATATTCATCAGTGAAAGTCTTTCAGAAACAGATAAGCAAGAAATGATCAAGCTTATTCATGATTATATCGATGTCTTTGCCTGGAGTTATGAGGATATGCCAGGACTAGATCCAAAGATTGCAATGCACAAACTCAATATCATGCCATATGCTAGACCAGTCAAACAACAACAGCGACGATTTCGTCCAGACATCATGGATGCAATTGAAGCTGAAGTCAACAAGCTTATGGCTTTTGGATTTATTCGAGAGGAACAACATCCTGAATGGGTGGCTAACATCGTTCCTGTCCATAAAAAGACTGGCAAGATCCGAGTCTGTATAGACTTTCGCGATCTCAATGCAGCTTATCCTAAAGACGAGTTTCTTCTTCCAATTACAGATGTCATGATCGACAATACATGTGGTTTCGAACGAATGTCATTCATGGATGGGTATTCGGGATACAACCAGATCAAAATGTTCCAGATGATGAAAAACACACTTCCTTCAGAACGCCGATCGGTACATACTGTTATACAGTGATGCCGTTTGGTCTCAAGAATGCAGGGGCAACATATCAGCGAGCAATGAGCACTATATTCTGCGAACATCTCCGGAAAATAGTCGAATGCTATGTTGATAATATTGCAGTCAAAAGTCGACGAAAGGAGGATCATATCCAAGATTTGAAGACTATCTTTTATTTAATGCGTCAGCATCAACTTAAAATGAACCCTACTAAGTCCTTCCTGGGCGTCTCTAGTGGTAAATTTCTCGGCTTCGTCATTACCGCTAAAGGTATACACGTGGATCCCGAGAAGATCAAAGCCATTCAAGAGATGCGTCCTCCACGCACCTTAAAAGAGCTACGAGGATTTCAAGAAAGAATTGCTTATATCAGGAGATTCATTTCCAACTTATCAGGACGCTGCAGACCATTCAACAAACTTCTGAAGAAAGGTGTATCTTTCGTTTGGAACGAAGAATATCAAAAAGCATTTGACGATATTAAACAGTATCTCATGAACCCTCCAGTTTTGGTACCTCCCGTCTCGGGAATACCATTCCTTTTATATGTTCGAGCCATGGATCATTCTCTTGGTGCATTACTTATCCAGAAAAATAAAGATAGCCATGAACAGGCTATTTATTATCTCAGTCGCACAATGACAGGTGCTGAACCACGTTATTCTCCAATCGAGAAAGAATGCTTAGCATTAATGTTTGTTGTTCAGAAAACACGATATTATATTATCGGTCAAACGATTCACGTCATTTCCAGAGTGAATCCCATCAGAATTATGATGAAGAAACCTAGTATTCTCAACTCCAGACTAGCTAATTGGGGAATCTTGTTAGCTCAATACGATATGCATTATATTCCTCAGAAGTCAGTTAAAGGACAGGCTCTTGCTGATTTTCTGGCAACTCATGTAGTTCCAGAAGATTCTAAATTATATGATGAGATCCCAGATGAAGTCTTGGATTCAAATCTGATTTCTGAAGAAATTCCTACCTGGCGTCTATTCTTTGATGGAGCATCTAGAATAGGTCCAAACGGCGATATTGTCGCTGGAGTTGGGATTGTTCTTGTATCCCCAGAAGGATTAACTATTCAGAGGGCTTATTCTCTAGATCAATCATGTTCAAACAATGTAGCCGAATACAATGCATTACTCATCGGCCTTCAACTTGCTAAACATCTAGATATTCAATATTTAGAAGTTTATGGAGACTCCAAGCTTATCATCAATCAGATCAGAGGAACGTATGAAGTTCGTCATCAGGATTTGATACCTTATCATCGAGCAGCACTCTCTATAGCCTCATCTTTTGAAGGTTTCTTTATTGAACATGTTCGACGAGCCTATAATGCAGAAGCTGATGCTTTAGCTAATCTTGCTGCTGTATTAGCTATACCAATCAGACGTCAGCAAGTGATAGTGGTTTATAATCGAGAACTATTCTGTGTTGAGAATAATTTGGCTTTGGCTTTTCCTCACAAACCAGACAAAGATTCTCTCAACCTTGATGCTGGATTAAAGTTTGACAAAATGTCCTCGTCTTCTTCTGATTCTACTATGGAATATGTCTTTTCTAATGAAACAGAAGCCATAACTGAAGACTGGAGACGCCCGTTTCTAGACTTTGTTTTGTATGATATACTTCCTGATAATCCGAGTGAAGCAGCGTCTATCCGGCGTCGATCTCTCAGATTCTATTATAATCATACGACGAAGACATTATATCGTCGGTCTTACGACGGTCTTCTCCTCCGATGTATTGCTGGTGAAGAAGCACAACAGATAATCCGTGAAGCACATGATGGTGTTTGCGGAGCTCATCAACCAGGTCCTAAACTTTAAGATCGTATCCGACGTATGGGTTATTATTGGCCCACGATGGTGGCTGACGCTATTCAATATGCTCGGAAATGTAAAGCCTGTCAAATTCATGCAGACTTTATCCATCAACCGTCAGAGTTCTTACACCTAACAGCGGCATCATGGCCCTTTGAAGCTTGGGGCATGGACGTCATTGGTCCCATCAACCCACCATCATCAAGAGGACATCGGTTTATTCTAGCAATACCGACTACTTTTCCAAATGGGCTGAAGCAATCCCGTTATCTGAAGTCAAAACTTCTAGTGTTATCAACTTCGTCAAACATCATGTTATCTATCGATTTGGTGTTCCTCGGCGTATTATCCATGATAACGGACCGCAGTTCGTCAGTCAGAAATTTACTCGATTCTGCGACGATCATCGGATTAATAATTAGCTTCTACAGCATATAATCCAGTAGCTAATGGATTGGCAGAAGCTTTCAATAAAACAATCATTAAACTCTTGAAAAAGTTCATTTCTTCCAATAAACGCAACTGGAGTGAGAAGCTTGGTGAATGTTTATGGGCCTACCGCACCACAGTTCGCAATGCGACCGGATGTACGCCTTTCTCTTTGGTATATGGGTGTGAAGCTGTTCTTTCCCTTGAGATCCAGATTCCTTCTCTGAGAATTGCAATCTCTAATGAACTTACAACAGAAAACAATGATCGTCTTCGACTTCAAGAATTGGAAGCTCTAGATGAGAAACGATTGTATGCTCAACAAAATATCGAGCTTTATCAAGCCCGAATCTCAAAAGCTTTTAACCGGAAAGTCAAAGTCAGAGCATATCAGAAGGAAGAACTGGTCCTTACTGTCAGACGTCCTATGACCATGACACATATGAGCAAAGGCAAATTTGACGCGAAATGGGAAGGCCCATTCGTAGTAAACAAAGTCTTCTCTAACGGAGCATACCAGCTTGCCTCTATGGATGGGAAAGTCATATGATGCCTATCAATGGCAAATTCTTAAAAAAATATTATGTATAATATTTTCATCATTCCCCAGCAAAGTATCATCTTCCTGATTTGGCAAAAGAGCTATTCTTGTAGAAGGACCATCGAATTGGGGAAAACGAACATGAGATAGGTCACTTCTATAGTTATTTCCTACACTTCCTTCAAATTCTGCCTCCTGAGCTAGAATATCCACTGCAAATGAAGAATAAAGTATTAGAAATCTTCAACGTCAAGAGAGGATAAAGTTTAACATACGCTCAGTTTTTACTAAGCGTACAGCTCAACATACGCTCAGTTTTTACTATACGTACAGCTCAACATACGCTCAGTTTTACTAAGCATACAGCTCAACTTACGCTCAATTTTTAAGCGTATGGCAGACTCAAGGTTCAGCATACGCTTAGCGTATGGCAGACTCAAGGTTCAGCATACGCTCAGTTTTCCTTAAGCGTATGACAGATTCAAGGTTCAGCATACGCTCAGTTTTCTTTAAGCGTATGGCAGACTCAAGGTTCAGTATATGCTCAGTTTATCTTAAGTGAATGATTTTAAAAGTTCAGTTTATGATCAGTTTGAGCGTATCAGCGTATGGTTGACAAGATGATCATCAAAAATTACGCTAACACAGGAGTTAGCGTATCTCAATGAGACAAATTGCCATAGCATATTCTTTTAAGATAGCGTATTTTGATATCTCTATCAAAAATATGCGTATCTTACAGATATACGCTCCAAACATATTTTCGTAAAAACGAAAAACATGGAATACGGCTAAACCCTAAAGAGGGAAGCGTATTTGCTGACGTATTGACCCTAAAGAGGGATACGTTTTCTGAGTTTTGTTCTAACCAGAGCCCTAAAAAGGGAATAGTTATTTGTTCATTATCTTCGTCCTCACCATAGAGAGGTTTCAATGGCCGTTCACTGCGTGAAATACGCTGACTGGCCGTCTTCTTGGTGGTGGCAGTGTCGATGGCAGGATGAGACGACTCCTCAGGGGCTTTCCCTTTTCCTTTCGCAGAAGCATCAGCTTTGGACGCCATTAATGGAGGTTGAGTCGAAGATGAAGAAGGGGAAGAAGGATTTCGAGTTTCTGAAAGCACTTTTCTCTCTCGAAAGCAAAAGCTGTGGTAAAGAAATAAAATAGGTTTTGGAAGACCTATTTATAGAAGAAAGGAAGAAGTTCAAACGACAGATATTCTTTAAACAAAATCCCTAAAGATTTGCACTGATATTGAGGAAGATAACAAACTCATGCCAGCGTGTCAGGACTTATTCTCACTTTAAAGTTCAAAGTAATTTCGAACTTTTAAAATTCATAAAGTTCGAAAACTTTGAAGGGGGTCTTGTAGGATGTGAAAATTATGACACGCTGACATAAGACTCAGTCCAAGTCATACGCTCAAAGCCATACGCTCAGTCCAAGCCATACGCTCAAGGCCATACGCTCAGTCAAGGCCATACGCTCATCTAAAGGCCGTACGCTCAGTGAATATTTTATTATTTTCTGAGATGACAGCACAGCATGTATTTAATAAAGGATGAATCTGACACTTCGTCTTTCGTGCAAAGACATCTGTCCAATGAAGACTAGCCGTCGTATAGGTTTTCGAAGAGTCGTTTTTGTCTTTTACGAGGACAGCTCAGCATCTCTCATAAATGTAAAAGCCATCGTTACTGTCAGTTTTGACAGTCTGTCAGCCATCATATCCGCAGTCACGACGCTCGAGAAGATTTTGTCAGTTATTGGAAGATATGGCGTATCAAAGAAGATTGATGATGGCCACGTGTTTACTTATTCAAACATGCCACGTGTCTACTTATTCAAACATACGACTCCTTCCCAATTAAGTGAGCGTATGGATCTCATACGACTCCTTCCCAATTAAGTGAGCGTATGGATCTCATACGACTCCTTCCCAATTAAGTGAGCGTATGGATCTCATACGACTCCTTCCAACTAAGTGAGCGTATGGACCCCATACGATTCCTTCCCAACCAAGTGAGCGTATGGATTCCATACGACTCCTTGTCAAGTGAGCGTATAGTTTCCATACGACTCCCTATCAATAATGTGAGCGTATCAGCTTTATATGGTTCTATGCTATCCAAGTAAGCGTATGTAAGACATGTGCCTTCAAAAGCTAGCGTATGACTCTTCTTCTAAGGCAGCGTATCACAGCAGTTGTGTTCAGAATGATTTTCAACGTGCAGTTAACACACGTTCTCACGTGTCCTGCACTCAGTTATCCACTTCTTCAGAAGTTATGCAACGTGGCATTCATGCCATCAATCTCTCCTGAATATGCTCCACTACTTTCAACTGCACGCTAATGTGTCTCCATCAGAATTTGTCACGCGTCCCTGCAGTTATGCACACGTCAAGTAACTACCTGAGCGTTTGCTTAAGGACAGTTATCCTGAACTCTATAAAAGAGAGTTTCTTCATCTTCATCAGAGACTACAGTCAATTTCAGAGAGAACAGAGAGATTGCCCAGTTGCTGTCCAAGTTCTTCAAAGTTCGAGTTTTCTTCATCGCATCGTCCAAAGGATAAAGTAATCGTCTTCTAGATTAGATTCCTACAGTTGTAATTTTCTCAGATACAAAATAAATAAAGTGAATTTATTTATGGAAAACAATAAGAAGTAAGTTCCCATGGCATCCTTCTCTTGGAAGCCAAACAGTAGAAGGCCATCAGCGGCAATTGACGTTCAAGCTACCGCATGTACAGAACCATGCCTTTCGTAGAGAAGAACCAGTCTTCCTTGATCTTCAGTACCTTCGTCTCGGTGGAGGTCAAGCGGTCACCAATTAGAAAGGCAAGTTTCAAGAAAGTCGCATGATCGGACTCAGCAGATTTTAGTTTGCCGCTCTCCATCATACTCTGGAGAAAAATAGGCAACTGATCCCGGATTTGCAACATTCTCTCGGAAGGCTAATTCTGTAGGATAGCAGCCTTCACGGGGTTAATAACCTCCTCGTCGAAATCAACCCCCATTTGGCAGAGAGAAGCATCCATAAGGACTTCATTCGGCAAAGGGATAGTCATCGATACTGACACAAGCAAAGACAAAAGTCAGGCAACATGAAGACAAAATATTGGGTGTGTCAAGCAACCTAGCGCATCATCAGGGTCTAGACCCATGCGCGTCAGCGGTAAAGCTTCGGCGCATCATCAGGGTCTAGACCCATGCGCCTCAGCAATAAGCTTCAGCGCATCATCAAGGTCTAAAACCCATGCGCGTCCGCAGTAATGCTTCGGCGCATCATCAGGGTCTAAAACCCATGCGAGTCAGCAGTGAAGCTTCGACGCATCATCAGGGTCTAAACCCATGTGCGTCAGCATTAAAACCTCGACGCATAATCAGGGTCTAAACCCATGTGCGTCGGTAGAATAGCCTCAGCGCATCATCAGGACAGAAGCCTATGCGCATCAGCGATGAAGAGTTAGGGTATAGCAAAATGATGCAACTCATTCGTGTGCCCCAGACTCGTCTAAAAAAAGTTGGGAGACCACACCCACCCGTCATCGCAGGCCGAACGTCGGCCGGAGTCACAATGGTGACATGAGCGTCCTCCTCGATGAACTCCGCATGTTCTTCCCCTTGCCAGCACCACCACGAGAAGTTTTGGGGGCCATCTCATGAAAGAAGAAGTTAGGGTTTTTCGAAAGAAGAACTCTAGAGAAGAAGAAAGCAAAGAGTAGAAGAACCCTCTCTCTCCATCAGACGCCTATTTATAGGCTTGGGCATACGCAAAAACTGATGAGGAGTGATGTCAGCCATCGCTTGGGGTTTTGCCAAATGCTAAACTGCAAATAATCCAAAAAGATCACCATTAATCTTTTATTGATTACCTCGAAACGTTATCATTTGCATTAACTGAGAGGAGCATGCGCCCCCATCACTGATGCGTGGAGTAACCATGCGCCTGAACAGTCATGCGCCCCATTGAAGTCAACACCATGCTTCTTATTCAAAGTATTCCAAAACTTGACATAAAGTTTTGAAAACTTTGAAGGGGGTCTTGTAGAAGCATGAAATTTCAGGCGTATCCACAGGCCGAAATTCCTATACGCCTAACACTACATGCGCCAGGGAGCTCAAATGAAGTACTTGGCACAGCAAGACAGCAAAAGTATAGACATCAAAAGGATTTTTATTTCATATCAAAGTCTATTACATGTCTAAAGAAAGGCTTTACAAAGGAGAATTTCTATAAAAAGAAAGATCCTAAGACTATATCCAGGCGCAACAAACTGCCATGCGCCCCCACCAGGCGCATCATCAGTCAGGTACATCACTTCAACGTCTCAGTCAGGCGTGTCTCTTCAGCGTCTCAGTCAGGCGCGGCCTTCAGCGTTTCAGTCAGGCACATCTCTTCAGCGTCTCAGTTATGCGCATCATGAAGTCTCAGCATATGCGTCTTACTTCGACCCGATCAAATGCTTCGACTAATGAAACATTTATTGAGCAGAACAGGAGTGGGTGATCAACCCCACTTTTACAGGAGGAAGAGCTCTCCAAAGCCCAAGGAAGAGGAGAGCATCGCAATCGATCCGCGGCTAAAGGAGCAGCTTTCAATACAACCAGAATGGGCAACACCCACTCTGGCAGAAGAAAGATCCTCCAAAGCCGGAAGCAACACAATTTCGATCTGTGGCTCTTCCAGCATAATGGAGACAGGGCTCGAGCATCTCGATCTTTGGATGAAACAGGCACCTTCCGCCTGCCTCAGAAGCCATCGACCCCGACTTTTGGATGTAACAGTCACCTTCACGAGTGCATGAATGAAGACAATACGTCGCATCTTCACCCTCGGGAGCATCTCGTCAACAGAATGTGCTCAAGCAAATAAGTTCATTCAGAAAGACGTGAGAGAACGAGAGGCAAACTCTCTTCTTGCCACTATTTATAGACCGGGCAAATCAAACCCATGCGCCAAGTGATGGGCTCTCCGAATCCCGAGCAATAAATTTGTATTTATGGTGATAAACATGACTCTTCGAATTCAGCCAAGTCAAAACAGCTATTTAAAGCACTTAAAGAACACAAAAGTCAGACCAATAAAGGTACGTCATGCAAAAGAATGCGCCGATCAGACACCGTGCATCGTACAGACGCGCCCGTCGGTTCTAAAGTGCCCCGTATGGATGCGCCCAACAAAGCATAAATCCATGCGTCTTAAATCAAACATGGACCCATGCGCCCATTTTGGCTCGTCACCCATCAAGCAATTAATGCTCAAGTGACAGAGTTGGCAGCACGTCCCCCGAGGACTGATAGTTAGCAGCTTTTTCAGAAGACGAAGCGTCGCTGACATCAGCATCATCATTACTTTAACCCACGTGGCCGACCAACCACTCGCATGCGCCTCAGCGGCCATGTGCCTGAAGACTCGCATGTGCCTCAAAAGTCGTACACCCAGACTGGTTCGTGACTCCTGAAGGTTGTGAGCCAAAGTCTTCTCATGCGCCTGATCCCAGGCGCATCCTATCAGATCACTCTCCACCAAATCCGAGATCTTTGAGCAACGGGCATGTGCCACGTGTCCTTTGACTCAATTCAGCCTATGAAGGGGTGCTAATCACCCAAGATCTCAGCAATAGAAAGATCTTCTCCCCTGCTACGTGTCGACTCTCAAATACAGCATGAAGTATTCAACCCACAAATGATAGTGCATCACCCATGTGCCTCCTGCAGCTTCAACCACATGGCGTCTCCACATACAGGCACATCCTACATATGCGCGCATGAGCAGCCAGCCTGCAAGCTATAAGTAGAGGGTTCATTTCCTTCTTCCAGACGAACGGACCACGTAATATATATACGTACACAGACAGAAAAAGGCATCAGGGTTATCATCCACCAAGATCGGAAGAGACACTCAACGTCTTCTTTCCATCTATAAACTCCAGCACCCAGAACAACTCAGACCCTCAGAAAACCAAGAACCGTCGTCAGATCATCAACGGAGTCAACGCATTACCACTCGCTCCATCGACACAGGGACCCAGATAAACAAAAGTGTTCTCCGAAGACTACATCTAAGTCCTATATTGTAACATTGTTCTGTTTGTAATTGAAATTGCAACAAAAAGATTTTAATGGCAAACAGATACGAGGTACGGAAGGCACCCGAAGTCGACCACCGAACTTGTGTTGAATTTATCACAGCAGGTTAGTCGATTTGTAGACTAGGTTTTATCTACTTTTTCTCATCGTTTGTTCTCAAACCAAAACTAGAAGTTACCAATACGTGTATACTCCAACCTCTTATCATCGGATCCCCTAGTTCCAAGCGGTTTGTGTCACGACCTTTACCCTATTTAGGGGTACGATCACGTGGGTACGTCCAACCTACGCTGCAGTATCAGCGATAGAACGCTGTAAGGGTCATCTAGAACATATAGTATCTAAGACACAATAATAAACCTGTCATCTTCGTACGGAGGAATATAATCACAACTCAATCACATAATTCTAAAGAAGATAAGCACGATGATAAAGATAAAATAAAGATAAAGATGAAATATATAGTCTGAAATAGTGCTGAGTCACAATCACAAGTTCAGAATTTAAAGACATAAAACAAGAATCCAAATAAATACTACAAGTCTCAAATTATCAAGCTGGAATATAATCCAGACAAAATCTAGCTAAACTAAGTCACTGCAGGCGGTGCATCCTCTACGAGCACCGGATCTACATGCAGTTCCTGGTCGTAGACTCCATCTGTGCCAAACCCGTAGTAGGTCGTGTAGTCTGTATCTAAATCCTCTAAAAAAAATAGGGATTAGCCTGTCAGGATATGAGCAAGTACAAATGCCAATAGCAGTTCCATGTGAATTGACAAATACTATAAGAGACAATTATAATAAAATACAAGATAAAATATCAAACTAGAAGTAAAAATTGTAAAGTGGACTGGATATCATGTGGTGAGATATATGGTAAAACTGGAATAAATAGTGAAAAGTAATCTGAGGTATGATGTAAATATAAAAGAAAGTGTCATGAGATATTAGAGCGTTATGTGATCGACTTGGATCAGGATCAGGCTGTTCTATTTGACCGACTATCACAGAAAATGTATATATAGGGCCAAGTCGGCCAACCTGGAAAGCGAGCACAAGAAATATAGGATCTGGCTATACCTTATGTACAGTGAGGGTGGAGCCAACACATAAATAAGTGATTTGACGGGTATTGATCACATAACCTTTAATAACTCCCCTATTCCCCGAATAGTATAATGGAACCAAGCATGACACGTCATGACACATAATTTAAAAGCAGGAGGCCAACCCACTTCCAAATCGGTGTCTATACAAGTAAAGAAAATAAGAACGAACAATATACTCAAATATCAGGTAAACCAAGAATAACATCTCATAACGAGATCCAAGGTATACTAGTCCGTGTAACCTCGTGTCGAAAATCAAGTAAAATACAACAACTGAATCAGATATAGTGGATATCAAGTCAATAAAAACTATAAGAGAATGTACTCGCCTGCTGTCCTGAGCTGAGAAAATTGATACTACCAATCACTCAAATGAGCCATGAACGGTCAACTCGCACAACAGTCTTCTAATGCTGAAACAGACATTACCAATATTCTCAAAATAGTCAAATTAGGTAGAATAGCCTACCCATAAGTCCAATTCTGGACATATGGGTAAAACGGTAATTTTGGGCCAAAATGATGTCTACCGTTGGACTCGCTTTGCACCAAAAGTGTGCCAGTATCTACGGTCTCTAAAGTCACCAAATATATACGGGTCAGATTTGATGAGACGAACCCAATCGTATGTCCAAAGTTGGATTCCGGTGGGCCGTACATAATTTCGTCCGTTGGATCGGGTCGCGGTCCCGCCAAAATATCGTTCTGGTCGACCTTCTCAGAATCGGACCAAACATGGCATACAGGACCAAAAAATGACATGGTCCTATTGGCGCAAGTTATATCTCAAGTGATGAACATGTATAAATTAATTGACAAATTTACAAAAAGGTCGATACGTTGAATTTTGACAGATACGCATCAAATTCGTCGCGCACACGCGACAAATTTGAATTCCGTCAAAGCCCACACGTCCGCGAAGTTGATACGCACCTTTCGATGCCTTCAGTTCACGATCATGTTGCCCGGCTTGTCGGAACGCGTGTCGTATCGGGATAATTTTTTATAAATTTAGTTTTCGAAAACAGTTTTTTTTCGTTTTTGGAAATCGATTTTCGTGACGCACGATTAATGAAATCAGAAACTAAAAGATGGGTTTTAATCTCGTATATATTGTCTACAAGGCTGTTCAAATGGTTTTCCAAGACTCGCAATGTTCTGGTCGCAAATCGACCGCCAAGTTGGGTTTCAGGACAGTTTTAATGTTCCGTTTTCCGTAGTTTTTCGACAACTTCGTGTCACTTTCCCGGACAACAGGGTTAGCTATAACCAAATCTATTTGCCAGGGTTCCAAGAGTGTTATATCGACTACACGTAGGAATTTATGGATATCGATTTGATCGAGCATGTGCGTAGAAACAAGACAAGAAAGCCGGGTACCTGGAAGTTCGGTTCTGCTGCGTGTTACCGCGTACGCGTGCGTGTCCGACGGCGTTGGCCGTCCTCCATTGGTCTTCGGCCTTGCAGGGTCATCGGGAACGTCGAGGGTTAGCGCTGCTAGGGTTTGGACGAAAAATCTCTCTCTCCCCTCTCTCTATCGGATATATGGGGAAAAAACTCGGGTTCGGCCTTGCCGTCCATGGGGGGGTGTGGTGTTGTGCG
>JANAVB010041563.1:0-67500 GCA_029216955.1 Iris pallida
GAAGACCTCCTTAAGGGAGCAATGGGTGGTGGAGAAAGCATACCATCTGAATCGGAGAGATCCGCTTCCGAATCCGAGCGATCCGGTGCGGGAGTAACATCTTCAGGAGTCGGGCAGGAGTAGACGAGGGACTTGGCACTATAGGCACAGGGTACGGCACAGTACTGGACCTCTGCTGTCTTCTTCTGTAAACTTGGAGCTCCTTTTTCCTTGTCTGCTTCTCCCCCTGCGTAATGTACGTATTGTCTTCTTCATCCTCCGTATCAGTATCAGTGATGTTGTCTCCCCCTTTCTGCCAGTCTGTCACGACAGGACAAGGTACCGATCCGACAACGACGTTTGGGCGTACTACCTCCCCCTTACGTCTAACACCCGCTGTGTGAGGCGTGTTCCCAAACGCAGAACCTTCGTCCGAACCATAATAAGGTTCCAGCTCTCTGAATGTAACGTCCATGCTTACAAACAGCTTCCGTTCAACCGGGCTCCAGCATACGTAACCCTTCTGTGTCCCGGTGTACCCAACAAAGATACACTTAAGTGCTCGAGGATCCAGCTTACCAACACCAGGCCTGTTATCGTGGACGAAGCATACACAACCAAATACTTTCGGAGGAACGGTGTACGCAGTTGTCCCCGTGAGCATTTCCAAAGGCGTCTTCCAGTCCAGTAATTGAGAGGGCATCCTGTTGATGAGATAAGAGGCTGTCAAGACAGCCTGCCCCTACAAAAATTTAGGGACATTCATAGCCAGCATCATTGTCCGAGCCACCTCCAGCAGGTGCCTATTCTTTCGCTCGGCAACACCATTTTGAGCCGGTGTATAAGCACAAGAGGTTTGATGCAGTATACCATGAGAGGATAAATACGCAGCAAACCTCTTATGGGTATATTCCGTCCCATTATCCGACCGGAAACACTTAACACGAGCATTATACTGTGTCCGCACCCGTTGATGGAAGCTTTGAAATGCCTCGAAAACATCACTTTTATTCTTCAGCAGGTAGACCCACGTTACGCGGGTAGAGCAGTCAGTAAAAGTAACAAACCATCTATAACCGTTAACACCGTTTGTAGGACAAGGGCCCCACACATCGGAATGAATCATATCAAAAGCAGCAGAACATCGATGCCCAGAATGCACATAGGAGCTTCTGGTATGTTTCCCCAACTCACAAGAATCACAAACTAACGACTCTTTATTTGCTTTTTGATATAATGACGGATACAGTCGACCAATAACGGAAAAAGAAGAATGTCCTACACGCTGATGTTGGAGGAGCAGCTCGGCTTCGACACTTCGACTTCGGACTTCCGGTTGGACGTCGGCAACCAAAGATGCCAGTGCTCTATCCAGACCGTTCCTGTCCAAGTACCATAGACCCTTATGCCATGTGCCAGTGCCTAGTCGTCTCCCCGTTCCCTTCTCCTGAAAAGTTACCTTAGGAATATCAAAGGAAACAATACAGTTTAGATCAAGAATAATGGCGCTAATGGAAATAAGATTGACAGGAAAGGAAGGAGCATGTAAGACATTAGATAGAGTGATGGAAGGAGTGCAATCAACAGTGCCTTTACCCGTAACCGGCCTGTAGGTACCATCAGCAGTCTGAATGCTTTCTGGCGGCGTTAGAGGAGAGTATTCCCGGAACTCTCCTCGGGACCCCGTGACATGGCAAGATGCCCCAGAGTCCATAATCCAAGCTGGCTGAGAGACAGATGCAAGAGCACGCGGAGGTATACCGGCACTGGTTTGGGAGAAGTAAGTGCAGTAATCTCCTGTAGCGGACGGCGCCCCAGGAATGACTTGTCTTTCACCAGAACCAAGCTTTGAGCTGCGCATCTTCTCGAGAACTTCCCTCTCAAATGGAGTGATGTCCGCCAGCTGATTGTCCCCACCTTCATCCGCCAGATGCGCCTTATTGCCTCCAGAGTAAGTGCCCCTTCCACCACCGTAGCTGCCTCGACCACCTCGTCGTCCACCGCAACCACGACCCCGACCATTCGAGGGAGTCCGTGTCGGTTTTGGACAAAAGCGGATGTAATGCCCTGTGTCACCACAGTTGTGACAAACGCCTCCCGTAGAAGGAGGCTGTGTGAAAGTGGCAAGAGCAGATGTGTCAACTCCGGCCTGCTCCCCCTGGGAGATACCCTTGGTAGGCATCAGCTTCAACCGTGCTTCTTCTTGTGCCATGGCAGCTATGGCGTCCTCTAATGTCGGCAGCGTCGGTTGTGCGAGAAGGACATTCCGCCGTTGCTCAAACGCTGGGTTGAGCCCCTTCAAAAACTTCATCATCCGTTCCCGCGAAATATAATCCAAAAATTTCTGGAAATATTTGGCAAAAGTCGGTTTAACCTGAGCATCCTCCATGCCAAGAGGATCATAATGGTCAAGATCAGACCAGTACTTCTTCAACAAGGCAGCGTACTCAGAGATGGTACGATCGTCTTGGATTACTCTATCGAGCTCATCCTGCAGTTGGAAGACTCGCATGGGGTTACCCGAACCGGAGTACATGTCCTTCAACGTTCTCCAGATATCAGCAGCTCCCTCCATTGCTTCAACGTTACCCGACACTTGGTCGGTCAAAGAGGCTGTCAACCAACCAGCCACGACATTGTTGACAATGTCCCATACAGCAAACTCCTTCGAGGAGTGATCGACAGGGGCCGTAGTGTGGCCATCAACATAACCAACCAAGCCACGTCCCTTCAGCGTCCGCATCGCCTGCCGCGACCATTTCAAGTAGTTGGTCGTGCCTTCCAACTTCGTCTCCAGTTTGTCCAACTTCTCCATTTTGTACGGTGACGGATCCACATCAGTATGGGTCACGCGTGGGGTCGCCTCCGGTAATCTCTTGGTCAGGAGATCCTCGACCAGGGCCTGCATTTCTTCTGCTGTCAACTTCTCATAGATGGAATCCATGACTTCTGCAACTGCAATCAGTGAGGTGTTGTTGTTTCCGGAGTCGTCTTTTTTGGAGTCGTCTTCGTCTTAGTCAGCTACCAGGGGGAAACAACAAAACGAGATCCCTCACTGATATGTCGTAGTTTATACGACCAACTAGAACCGCGTCATGATAACGCGTTCGGACGGCTCAAGGATAACCAACGTAGTTGTGCCTCCTTGCATGAGACAAATAGAGTTGTCAAAATGGGCTAAGCCCGTTGGGCCGGTCCGCCCCGCCCGCCAAAAAGGTGGGTTGGGCCGAGCATTTAGGAGCCCGCCAAACAGGCGGGCCTAGGTGGGCTGGCCCGCTAGTAGCCCGCCCCGCGGTGGGCTAGCCCGCGGGCCAAGTGGGTTGGCCCGCCATCTATTTTTTTATAAAAATTTTAATTTTTTTATTTAGCACATATATGAGATATGTATTATAAATGATAAAAATTCTCATTTAATGCAAGTTATGACGTATAATATAATAAATTTGGTCATTTATTTACATAAATGATGGTGTTTTAAAGAAATATCTACTATTGTAATGTTTCTTGTATTTTACTTGTAATTTGATGCATATTAGAGTGAGTAGAAAATATTATATATATGATTTTTTTTCCTTTTAAGAAACTAAACAATAATTAAAAAAATTTAAAAAAAATTAAGCGGGCCGGCCCGCCTAGCCCGCGGCCCGCCGGTGGGTTGGGCTGGGTTGGAATTTTTCCAGCCCGCCAAAATGGTGGGTCGGCCCGCCCCGCCCCGCCAAATGGTGGGTTATGGTGGGTTACGGGCCGGCCCGTCCCGCCGGCCCGTCTTGACAGCTCTAGAGACAAACCAGAGGTATACCAGCCGTGCAGAAACGATTGTAAAGACAACGTTTCTGAGATACGAAGATCTAAAGAGATTTCGTATTCGTAGCAGAGCTTCTAAAAAGAAGGTACTAATTCTCGAAGGCAACTACAGAGATCTTCTAAAGAGAAAGAACTCTGATTCTCGAGGCAACTACAGAGATCTTCTAAAGAGAATAAATCTTTTTTTTTTTTTCTTTTTTTTTTTTTTTTTTTTTTTGAAACAGCAAAAAGAAAACCCTAAAAAGGGTGCTGTAGCAGCAGTAAAGGGGCGGGTTGGGGGGGGGGTCAGCGGGGGGGGGGGGGGGGGGGGCGGATCAGCGGGTGGGGGGGGAAAGGGGGGTCGGGGGGGGGGGGGGGGGGAAGGGGGACTGCTCCGGGAGGGGGGGGGGTGCTGCTCCGGGAGGGGGCTAAAATTTGTTTTTTTTTTTTTTTTTGTGTGGAGAGAGAGAGAGAGAGTTATGGCTCTGATACCATGTAGAAAATAATAGTTGGGATGAATTTTATTGATGGACTACTTCACTACTTATAGGGAGTCTAGCTCCTCTACATACTACAAATTCCGATGTGGGACTAAAAGTCCCTTATTGATTCTCAACAGTTGAAGGCATCTATGCAGAAGCAGGAACAGATTATAAGAATTGTCAAACAATTAAGTGTTCCAGCAGTAAATGAAGTTTTGTCCATCTATTTACTTCAAAGTATGCTATCAAGTATTGACTCTAGTATGCTATCAAGTATTGACTCTTTCATGTCCATCATTTTTTTTAAATAGGTGTTAGTGGGCATGCATCTATACATGGCATTGGTTATTTTGCATAGTCATGGAGACTTATAGCGGAGCCCCATGTCTGACACTTTCCATCCGTTTTCTGAAATTAGCTCAAAATTATCAATCAGAGCTACTGGCAGCTCAAAGTTACGTAGCTCGAGCTTACTTTGCAGTCTGAGCTTGAAAGTTGTATTCATTTAAATTCGGCTAGGTCAAAGCAACTCGTCTTGACTTGGAAATAAATTGTCCATCGGGTCATGGGTTTGGTAACTTTGGGTTATTATGGATACTAGAAATTACTTATTCACAAGTTGAGCTTGTTCGCCAGTGAAGATAAGTGCATATGTACATGCAATATAGAGTAGAGTTTCTTCAGGTGATCACGAGCTGAGCTTCCCATGTTCAAGCTAGGCTCCTTATTTACAGGCCCCATGTTTCAGCCAATGGAAACACCTGTATTTTGTAACATATCATAAGGATCTGGATGTACCGAGTAAAGTGAGTAATTTTTGTATGGGATGATTATGTTGCTAGATAGCAAGAGTCGAGAGGCAAAGATCCACTTAGTTGCTTTAGGAGTAAGTATTCATCATTTGTGATAATTATCCCTTTGGGTTTTTAAACCATCATTCATGCTTTATGACTACTAAATATGCTTTCATATGATAGCTCTTGATTCTATTGGACAACATAATCTGCTTTAAACGTGTAACCTGTTTGGATAAAAGGAAAGACATTCACAGATGTGAAAGATGTCTTTATGAAGAGTTGAGGTTATCACTTTGTGAACAAGATGTTGACTGCTGAAATAGGTGAAAACTATGTATAATTTTGATTTCATCTGTAAAACTGATTTCTTTCTTCGTGCTTCAATCCTGTTCACCTACTTTGCATACATTTCCATATGCAAAATGTTGTATGCTTGTAGCAGAAATCAATCTTATCCTTGAACACATTGCCTTTTAGCAAATAATATAGGTGGTAGGGTTTGACCTCAATGCCTATAGGCTTTTTGGATATCAAATGAATATTGCATACTTGTCAATCATGATTGCGTCTTTTATACTCCTATGATCCAGACATACTCGATACTTTGTTCATCGTGTACTTTTTAATTTCTGTGATAGAAGTAACCTACCAATAGCATCCTGGCTCGGCTCTTTGTGTGCATAAGCATGCATATATTCGTCTATATATTTTAGTTAAACATCTGCAAGAAATGGAGAGTCTATGTTGTCGGTCTAAAGATACCTAAGAGTGATAGTTTGTGCTATTTAGGATCACATTCAACATTGTACAAAAATTGAGAGGGATGCTGTCTATTACATTGAGGAAGGATTGTTGAAGTGGTGGAGAAGTGCTTCAGAATTGCTTTGTGATCTTAGGATACTGTAAGAGAGTAATAAGACTAGCCAATAACCATGCATTAATTTTGGGCAGTTAACTAACGTCGGAAAACTGAATGTAGTTGAAATGAGAATGTTTAGATGGATGAACAACACATGACAAGGTAGAAGCGCGGCCATAGAAAGTTGGAGGGGCTCCGATTGAAGATAAGATGAGAGAAAATCATTTGAGATGGTAGGTCTTAGTCAAAGGATAAGCTAAATCTAGGGGTACGTCCTAAAATAACTTGGATTGAGGATGTGAGAAAGGCTATAGCTCTTACCTATGTGAGAGAGGAGGTGGTCCTGAACAATGCTGAATCAAAGATAAGGATTCATGTAGCTGGCCCCAAAAGATAGGATAGAGGCGTAGTTATTTTATGTTTGTGTGCGTCTGCACCTAGCTACATGCATTCATGCATATAGTCTTGTGTGTGTATGTGAGACAAGTAGAACCAAGAAAGCCTTTAATTGTTTCGTTACTCCAATCAAACCTATAGACCAGTGCGCTACCTTATTTTCATGCCTTTCACCGAGTTAAACCTTATTTTTCATGCTTTCCACTAAGTAACTTTTGATAATGAATCTATCATGAAGATTGGAGTTCCTTAGAATTGGTTTGACTTGTGTGATGTGAGCCTGGGAAAGGGTGTGAAGCCTTCTTTTGTTTTATTTTCTTGTTCTTTCCTTTCTTTTCACCCATGAAACCCTTACCTAACACAACACACAATGGTCAATAATTAACCTTATTTTTCCTTTTGTTATATTTGCCAATTTTGTTCAGTTTTGGAGGTTTGCTTTGGCTGTGTGGTTGTCCTGCATCATTAACATGGGCCCCTTTGGAAGCAAGCATCTTTGGTTCAACTTTCTGAAAATTTTGTAGAAAACAAAAAATTGTCAATGATCTGTGTAGTTACATGCTTGTGTGCCCTACAAGCCAGAGGGGTGTTTTTGGCAGCACTGCAGATCTAAAGTTCTGTTTAGTGTACCTTGAATAATATGTTTGTACTTTAGCCACAATTCCCGGAAGTGAAAACTTGGGTGATGCCAAGTTGAGACAGTTGATGTGAGCAAAATCATTGATGAATGCCGCATGTCTTCTTGCATCTGCAAGAAGTTGGAATGTCATGTTAAGTTGGTACCCAATAAATTTAGATATCTTGTGTTTCATGTCATATGTGTGACAGAAATGTTGTGGCTTGTGAAAATATCCAAGCAAACTAAAAAATTGACAAAACACGGGTTACACTTGCAAGGAACTTCCTTTGTTCCAAAGCATGTTTTAATTGCATAACAGACCAAAAGAACCTCACACATGTCTCCCAACACTGATTTTGTTTGAATTGTCTTCGCCTATTTCTCGATTGCATAATTTAGCATTGTATCATAAAATTTAAAATTAGAGTTTGCAGCTGTTATACAGAACTTTTTTTTAGAAAATTATACAAAGAAGTTGATAGTTTAATTTCACAAAACCTCGTGCTAGTTGATAAATAAAGAAGACACATATGTGGGCTTCATTTGCTTTGGTTTGAAAAGCAACTGAAAGCTAGGTTGCTTTGATCTGATTTTGAACAGAATATATACATTAACGAGCCATTTATGAGGAGGTTATCATCATCAAATTCTTGCTCCTATTTCTTCACATAACAGTGATTGTTATTGTTTTATATTTCGCTTATTCTTGATTCTTAGTTCTCTGATCCAACGTTCCTTTGCATCTAACATTTTATTTTGGTTACAGGGGGTTCAGCCTTGTTTCTTTTATGCTCAACATGGGGTATGCAAGTTTGGGCCAACATGCAAGTTTGATCATCCAATGGTAATCAGTTACACCCCTTCTGCTTCTTCTCTTGCCGACATGCCTGTGGCTCCTTTCCCAGCAGGCTTTTCGGTGGCCAACTTGGCTCCATCATCATCATCGTCTTCAGAGCTTCGGCCTGACTTCATCCCCAACAAGGATTCTTTCTCCAGCAGAATTCCACCTTCCGAGCGCGTGCCCAGTGGCTCAGTTGGATCAATGTTTTCAAAGGGTGGTTTTGCACATCACACCCTTGCTCATTTCTCTGGCCAGACCTCTACAACCAGTGGTGGCAGTAGCATGGGCCAAGGTGATGACTATTCTAGTTCAAGCTAGAAAGAAAATTTCAAGTTCTTCTTTCAAATAGAATCGATACCCAAACATTTCTTATGAGCTCTTGACACGGGCGGCTCTCTCTTCATGTTTTATGGCATTTCGACACTATTTCTTGAACCCTTCAACTCTCCTTGTGTTCATAGAATCTTCACATCCTGTCTAAAATAAGCTACTTCCAGTATAGAAAAGGTGTAGCAGAAACTCCCTGAGGTCTTCTACACATCTAGCCCAATAACAACCACCGGAAGCCTTAGTTGGCACCTATATGTTATCCGGAACACCTCTGCTTGCGTTGTCTGCATTTCTTGTTCATGCTCTGAACCATTTGTATCTCGGAGCTTCTTCTGCAATTTCTCCCAGGTTTTGTTAGGTCACAGAATGACAGAAACACGAAGTCAGCAGGTCTCTTTTCTTTTTCTTGTTTCTCTCCAATTTGTCAAATTCATGTTTTATATATTTGTTTTATTTTGGAATACAGTCGGTACCATGAAATATTATGAATGCTTAATTTAATGTATACCCGAAATGCTATTCTGGCATTGTACCTCTCTCTAATGCGTGATTTCGAAATCTCCAGAGCTTACATTCAGCAGTAATGTGTAAATTTACTTTTTTGTGATTTCAAAGTCTCCGGAGCTGACGTTCAGCGGTAATGTGTGAATTTGGTTTTTTTTGTTCATGGCGCGAAAAGTCAAATGGTAGGCGTGTTTGTCTACATTTGGCCATGAAAATCTTTGTTTGTTTGATGTATCCTAGTTTCATATTTATATGTTCATGAGGAATCATGGCAGGTATCCTAGTTTTCATATTTACATGTTCGTCGACTATAGGGTTTGGTGTGCAGGTCGACATTGTTAATGCAAGTAAAAAGATCGTACGTGGAATTTGATAAAGAAAGCTCAAGCGAGTTATGACTGGTTCCCTCATGAAGAAGAGAAGAGCAAGCACATGAAGAAGCACAAGAGCCCACTACGCACGTGTCGCTACCATCGTCTCGAGAAGACTCTCCACTATCATCCTCGGATGAGAGAAGAGTCCTACAAATGAGGAGCTTGCAAGAAGTGTTTTGAGGTAATTGAAAATCAAGATGACCTTACACTTTTTTGACTTTTTGTCGATTGTGAACCAATATGTTTAGAAGAAGTGATGCAAATAAGAAATGAAGAAATGTCATGGATGAAGAAATTAAAGCTATCGTGAAGAATGACACTTGGGAGCTAGTTACACTTCCAAAAGGGTAAAAGGCAATTTGAGTTGAGTGGATATACAAGGCCAAGAGAAATGCTAAAAAAAGTTGAGAGGTACAAGGTGGAACTAGTTGCAAAAGGCTATAAGCAAGGAGCGGACATCGATTATAATGAGGTATTTTCTCATGTTGCTCGATTGAAGGCGGTAAGGTTGATAATTTTTCTAGCGGTTCAAACTAAATGAAAACTTAATCAAATGGGTGTGAAATATGCTTTTGAGTAACTATAAGTCCATAAGCACGTTTGTGGAATGTGGAATCAAGTTGTCAAAGCATGAAGAAGATGAAATAGTTGATCCTACACTTTTCAAAAGTCTTGTTGGAAGCTTACACTATTTGACATGTACAAGACCGGATATTCTATACGGAATTAGACTTGTTAGCTGCAATATGGAATTGCACCAAACATATACACTTGACTATGGCTTATTGTACTCATCTTCCAACGATTATAAGCTTGCCAAATATAGCATTAGTGATTGGGCCAGAGGCTTTGATTATCGAAAAAATATTAGCGGATTCGTGCCTTACGCGAGATACCGCTTTTATGTGGAGCTTAAAAAAGTAAATCAGTTGTGACATTGTTAACATGTGAGGCCGAATATATAAGTTATTGCAACTTCAAGTGTTTGTCATGTGATTTAACTTAAAAGTCCAATTAAGGAGCTTCACATGCCATTGGTGAATAATTAGATCTTCCGTGGTAGATGCAAATTCATCTACAGAATGTATCACTACATAAGGGAGTGCACTGCAACGAAAGAAGTGCAAATGAAGAACGTGAAATCCCAAGACAAGTCGTCGTCAACATTTTCACCAAGCCACTCAAACAAATGTTTCTTCAAGTTTAGGAGTCTACTTGAGGTACAAAATCAAGTATAAGGGGGAGTGTTGGAAGATAAATTTTGTGTGAGCCCACAAATATAGTCGGACCACTATCACTGGGCTTTGTTTTGTCATTGACCGTTTTCTTTTGTGTTTGGTCCAATTTCTAAGATGTGCCATGTCTAGATTGTTCTTGGTAATTTTAAAATATTTATGTTCTAGAAATATCCTAAATATTATCTCTACTAATATAATGCGGCTTGGAAATGACTCAAGATTGAGCCGTCCAAGCCATTTGTAAATCCTCTACTATTTAACTAAAAAATTACAAAAGATAATAACTTTAAAAGTAATTTTCTCTTTCTTTTTTCACATAACCAAAAAATCTCTCTTTTATTCACATATATTAATTAAAAAATTATAAATAAAATATAAACAAATCATAATTTAAATTTAAATTTAAATAATAAATTTTAATTAAATATATTCAAATATTTAAACTATTTTTTAACAATATCAAAAGGGAAAAAAAAATTGTATGTGCAAAGCACTCAAATTTATTAATATTTGTAAAAAAAAAAAAATCTAGAAGAGTCAAAGTTATATTTTATAAATGTGGATTCTTCTAAGAACCCTTTAAACAGAGGTGCTCAATTTTCTAGCAATCTTTTCTTTCACCAAAATTCATTTCTCTGCATTTATTTCCTCTCCATATTATTTCCTACTAGCTAGTTGGTCTACCACCAATTAAATAAAGCGACATTGGAGCGAACAAAATGTGAAACCAAACATTGTTGACAAAATCATAATTTGATCTTCTAGATACTTCCTCCACTCTTGAAAATATTTTTTTGCTTTTTATAGATCAGATGCTCATATTATCAGGTAGCATGGCTTGACAGCTACAATACAAGATACACTGTTGGAAGATGATTCCACATTCTCATACACATCATCCAAAACCTTTTGGCTATCATTTATAGATACCAAGAGATCATGTGTAGGAACAATATTTGTAAGTTAACATTCATTCTTTTTTCTTTTCTTCTCGGTACCATATCTTGTTACTATTGCATGCGAAAAAAAAGATAACAAATACAAACACTTCGATGTACAACATATAACATCCGCGTGCTGAGTTTTTTTTGGTGTCCATAACAAAAATTAAAATGTACCTCTTGTTAAAAAAAATAAAAAATTGGAAAAAAATAAAAATAAATACCACCACTAAACCTTGAATCATACCCTCTCATATCTAAGTTGCAAGCGTACAAAAAAAACAAAGAAGAAGGGCACATTTTCCATTAGGACGATGCTATGTGAACCGCGGGATTAGCCCGTCAGTCACGCAGCGCAATTTCGTTGGCAAGTCAATCGGTGACGGACCCAATCAAATAAGAGGGGAATAGGATTGCACCACACGTACCAAAATCGTTGACCAATTCCGCTATTCACGTATCATTTTCATTTCCATTAGAACCTTTTGCTTCAACTCCTCTATGTGGAAGTGTACAATCTTATCAAATGAGCCAATTTAATTTCATTCTCTTTTACACATGTGCGGGTTTTATGCTACAAAGCAGACTATTGTACTGGTTGAGGTGTTTCTGTGCTCCATCCGCCATTGATTTGTGGGCAGTCGACTTCACATCGACCATCAAACCTGCCAATTTTTTGATTTGAGCGAGTAACCATCTCTAGGGTTATTGATGGTTGTCGATATTATTTAATGTTGGTTATATTGCTTGTTTGAAGCAACATATAATTGCTTATGTAATTCAATATTTAGTTCCACGTCGGATATTGACTCTCTTCTTTATTTAAAGTGCCGAGGGCTGGCTCGGCGCATCTAGGACGAAACAAAAAATGATGTCCTTTGTTCAAAAGATACGTTGAAAAATATTACAAGAAAATATGTTTAAGAATACACATGAAGAAACGATTAAATGATTGCATGACTATTTGATTTTATTTAAGCCTAAACAAGTATGGTTACAAAATTTTAACAATTTTTTAGTTGCAAAGATTGATATAAAGGATGCCAGCATCTCGAGTTTGCTTATACTGAAAAGGAGAATATTATTCAATTATGCTATTTGGCTCCCAAAATATTTGGGTGATACCATCTCCCATTATGTGACATTTGACATGGCAGATGACATAACAGCTGATATGGCAAATTTTAACCCAAAAAATTAATTATCCAATTTTTTTTAATGTTAATGTTAATATTAATATTAATATTAAAATTAATATTAATATTAATATTAATGTTAATGTTAATGCTAATGTTAATGTTAATGTTAATATTAATATTAATATTAATGTTAATATTAATTAATGTTAATTTAATATTAAATTATTTATTTACTATTAATTTTAATTTTAATATTAATTTTATTGTTAAATTTTGCCATGTCAGCTGCCATGTCAGCAACCATGTCATATGCCACATAATAGGAGATGTTATCACCCAAATTTTTTGGGAGCCAAATAGCATTTTTGAATATTATTTACCAAAGGAAGTATATGCATTGGAATTTGTTGCACAAAACTGAAAAAAATTGAGTGCCGAACTATGGAATTGACTCATGATCCAGGATTTAGCAGAAGTTTGTATTTTGATAAAAAAAAAGAATTCTCTTGGTCTCTTGGAGTTCTAAGATAATATAGAAGCAATTGCATCTACAGTTAATCTAATTCATTACTCATGAAAGATATAGCGACTTCACTAGATGTGCAAAGTACATTATCAGAGATCACAATAACCAGAATTTCAATTTTCATTAAAAGTCAAACTAGAAGAAATCGTCTGGAATTAATATGGTGTGAAAGCTTAAACAACAACAGAATCAGATTGTCAGCTTGGCACAAACCAAATGTCTTCTAAAAAAACTCAGTTTCTTCGCTCTTACCATATTTTTAACATGTTTTATAAACAATCTTCAAATAAAAATTGCAGAGGATAAAATTTTTACTTGTAAGCACGGAGAAGACTAGAAATCAAAATCTCACCATTTCGTCCTCTTCGGATCAAGGCTAGAGCAAAGGCCGAGAGAGTTCCGTTTCGCGTAGTCTGACATCGTCGAGTCCCTGTGAAGGAGTCTAGGAGAAGAAATTGAATAAAATTAGGATTTGTGGTTCAATTATAAACAAAAGAAATAAAGAAGAACGAATTAAAATGAATAGTTCCCGAGAAACTTACTGTTGGCCATCTGGAATTGGAAGCGACGAGTCGAATTTTTCTTCTTCTTTGGAATCGGAAGATATTACGGCTGTCGTTAATTTTTGCTTTTTTATGTTTCATGTCATATTTGTTTTTCTTTTCTGTTTTTTCTTTCTTTGGGCTGTTTTTTGGGCTTGTCATTTCTTTTCCTTCTTTGGACTTTGTTTTTCTTTTCTGGTTTTTCTTCTCTGGCCTTTGGGTGCTTGGACTTTGGTGGGAAAAAAAATAGAGTTACAATCAATACAAGAAAACCAAAAAACTTTGGGGCCCCTTAACCGTTGGGCCCCGAGCCCATGCCTCATTTGCCCCTACTCCGTGCCGCCCCTGTACAATCAATCAATTTTTATTTTGTTTTAACTCCATATCCCGCTTTTGGAAAGATGTTAGCCTGCAAGCATCTGTCATACGATCCATCATCTTCCTAAGATGGGATTTAAAGCTTATATATGACTCAAATTGGCTCCTCTTTAACTATGACAAAAGAATTAGAAAAATTTTGAGTGGCACCCCACTTATATTACCCATATTCGTAGTGCACCCCACATTGTTCCACATATACATAAGTCACCCCACTTCTAACAGAAAACGTCAAATAATAACGTTGGTGGCCTTTAAAATACTTTCCATGACCGTAATACCCCCCCTTTTCTTGCTGTTGAGTGGAAGAAATTTATATTGAAAAATCCGAAAATGCCCTTCCTCCTATTCGTAGTGCACAGCTCTCCCCCCAACCCAATTCCAAAACCCTAGGATTTTCGATTTCTCCCCTCCTCCCCCCCAATTCGAATCCCTACATTGTTTATTGGTTCAAATTTTGGAATATTGTTCGATTTGAAACCCTAATTTTGTCTCCTTTGTGCAATTAGGGTTTTGATCAGCATGAGCATCGAAAGCCCCGGCCGGGGACGCGAGAGCTAGAGTTAAATTCAGGTTTTTCAATGGGCGATGGAGGACTCACGCTTGCGCCCTGTCAGCATGCCGCGGAGAGCGTCTTCTCGTCCTCTTCTAATTGCTTCTGCTCCGAGAAGAATATGAGGAAAGGCGACGCCTGTTCGGACGAAGACCGAAGCTTGGAGGAGAAACCGAGGGGGAAAGAGCTGGAGAGGCGGTCCAATGGCCGCGGGGAGCTGGAGGAGTTCAATGGGGGCGAGGTGGAGCTGGGGGAGTTCGTGCCGGAGAAGCCGGCGAGGAGGAGCGAAGCTGATAGGAGGCGGAAGAAGGGCGGCGGTGCAGTGTCGAGGTCCGAATTGGAGAAGGGGGAGTTTGCTCCGGAGAGGCCGACGAAAAGAGAGCCCAAGTTGGAAGTGGAGAAGAAAGGTGGCAATTTGGGCAAGGGAGAGTACGTTTCGGATGGCTGGCCTAAGTGGGAAGTCGAGAAGAAGGATCATCATGGAGAAGGGAAAATCCATTCCGGATAGCGGAGAAGGGAGAATCCATTCCGGATAGCGGTCACAGGAGGAAAGACGATGCTCGGGGGAGCGACATTGATAGTCGGAAGCGGCCGTTACTGTCTTCTCCATTGAATTTCGATTCCAGGAAATCCTCTCGGGCTCCCGAAGAAGAACCGGGCGAGTTCAAGTACGAATCGAGCAACGGGAAGACCCGAGATAAGGACCACCTCTTGGAAAGCTGGCAGAAACGGCATTGTAGTGAATCCGAGAGCAGTGGTCGGAAGTGCCGTCAAGAGCTCAGCGATAGCACACGGTCGAAGAGCCGAAGGAAGTCAGAAGAGAGAACTCCACCTCGAGATGGTTATCCCGAGAGGTCTCGCGGGAATCCACCTTTATTGTCATCAAACGCTTCTTCTTCTATTAGGCACTCGTCTTCTAAGCATCATGAGCCGTCGCGGTGGTCCGTTGATAACAGGACCGAACTCCAAGCCATTCCGATAGGTCTCCAAGCCGTTTGCTTCGTCGCAGGCGGGCTTTTGATGTCCGGGAGCGGAACAAGAAGAGTGGCGGTGGCGAGAAGCAACAACCGGGCAGGCACGAGGACAGGTCGGGACGAAGGGAGTCTGGTGGTAGGGATGGTACAAGGAGCAGTTCACAGATACGGTCGCGTAGTGGCACTTGTTCCGATGACAAACCTAGTAAGAAGGAGGCGTCGCCTGATTCAGTTAAGGAATCCGGTGAGCTTTCCCCTCCCCCTCCGCCTGATTCGGTTAAGGAATCCGGTTAATGAAAAACCCGAGAATTTATAGGAGGAAGGGCATTTTCGGATTTTTCAATATAAATTCCTTCCACTCAACAGCAAGGAAAGGGTGGAGGGGTATTACGGTCATGGAAAGTGTTTTAAAGGCCACCAACGTTATTATTTGACGTTTTCTGTTAGAAGTGGGATGACTTATGTATATGTGGAACAATGTGGGGTGCACTACGAATATGGATAATATAAGTGGGGTGCCACTCAAAATTTTTCAAAGAATTATCTCAAAATAGCCTTGCAATAAAAGCTTCCAACTATCCTTTCAATGAAGCATGAATTGGCTACCAGCTTTCCACATTTTGGTTCAGGTTTAAAAAAATTCTAGGTAAATTATGGACCATGCTATATGCGCGGTTTGTGGCTGTGGTCCCGGTCCGCAAGTCACGTGTCGGCCCCCATTGAAAGGGGGTCCAAAATTTCGGTGGTGAGCTCCGAAGGGTGCTTGGGGGATTGGGTGGGGGGGGGGGAGGGGGGGGGGGGGGGGGGGGGGGGGGGGACATGTCGGCACGGACACAGCCGCGGTCCACCACCCCCCGCAGGCGTAAAAGAGTTTGTGGTAATTATTCCAAAACTTTTTCAGCATCTTGCAAGTACGAGTCAGGTCGAAGGATGATAATGCTTGTCATTTGGACAATATAGAAGCGGTATAGAAGTGGTACCGTACGTATCCGGTTAATAAATCTGTACAAACTTTAGAAGGACAGAACTAGAAATTTGACCTAAGGTAGGTTGGATATAGACTGACTCATATGGCAATAACCAAAAAAATGAGATTAGATTGGACTTGAGGCACTGTAGCCCTAAGTGGTTCCGCCCCTGCTCAGGGTACCAGTGTAATTGCTAGATGAACAAGCGCCTAGTTCATTCACATGGACTAATCTAATTTATCAGCCATGAATACTCAAATTAGTTGTAGCAAGAGTACTCTTCTAGCTCACTTGTATATATCTTCAATGCACACCGACTCTCTTTTGCTTCAAGAGAGGTTTATGCAACTTTTCCAGCTAGAATATTCTTTCTATTTCTTATTATACATCTTGTTCTGCTGATTCTGCAGAGCTCGGCAGCATGAAGACATGTTATGATGTCTAGTACCTTAGTTACAGGAAGTCGGGATACAACAAATTATTCTGTAAGCTCACATGTATTTTTTAATTTTTTATATTTTATATTTTACATATTATATTATATATTATATAGTTTATACTTTTTACTTTTTTACTTTACTTTACTTTATTTTTCATTTTTCATTTTTCATTTTCCATTTTCCATTTTGCATTTAATATTTTCTATTTTCTATTTTTTATTATATATTTTTTATTTTTTATTTTTTATTTTTTATATTTTATATTTTATATTTTAAATTTTAAATTTTAAATTTTAAATTTTAAATTTTAAATTTTAAATTTTAAATTTTAAATTTTAAATTTTAAATTTTAAATTTTAAATTTTAAATTTTAAATTTTAAATTTTAAATTTTTTTTATATTTTTATATTTTATATTTTATATTTTATATTTTATATTTTATATTATTTTTATTTTTATTTTAAAATTTTAATTTGTTATTTTGTATTTGTATTTTGTATTTTGTATTTTATTTTTTATATTAAAGTATGAATGTCTGCCCAAATTTTGTCTGTTTTGTGGTTGCTTGGGACATGGTATCAAAAAGTGCAGAGTTCACAAAAAATATGAAGAGATGATATGTGAAAACGGGTCTTCAGATCAGAACATCCAGTTCCAAGCTCTCCTTGACACGCGCCTTGATCTCTCATTATGTGTAAATCATGCTGACAGATTCAAAACCAAGTCTCTAAGTAGAGGCAAATCCAACAAAGTCATTTCTCCAACCTCTGGAAATACTCATTACGAAGGAGTCACTGATCATCAACCATCCACCACTGTCAATTTCCCTACTCCATCTATAAATCATATCACTTGTATGTCCATCGATCATCCCCCTACCGATCTTCTTCACAAATCTGGGAACAATGTATCCACCATAGAGGAATACCAATGTTCATTTACAGTCCACTACCCCTACATTAATTATCGGTTACTTCAGTTATCCCTCCATCTTTATCGGATCCACTTGTGACTTTCTCAACTGCCATACAAGATATTGCTTCAAATCCCCCTATTGACCCTACCAAATGTCAACTGACTTCATATGACTTGGCCAACCAAGCCTCCGATTTAAATAATACTGTTACTCCAGAGATTCACCACCACTCTAAAACCACCTCCATCAAAATACCTACCACTGACCAGTGTTGGGTTTGTAGCCTTTTGTTTTGGTTTTTAGTCCCACATCGGCTAGAAAGGAATGTGTATCTCTACATATATGAGTCTTTTCTCTTTATGGAGATGCACATGTAGTGCACATGGGTGTGTGCCATGTGGGATTAATTATTAATGGTATAAAGGCTTAATCAACAATTAAGAAGCTGTAAGCTTTTTGCTCTTGGAAATTTATTTCCATGGAGCTAAGCTCCTTAGCGACTCGGACTCAAGGGCTCAAGGGCTCATGAGGCGTAATGTGGCGTTTTGTTGGCGCACTTTGCACTTAGCACGTCAGCATCGTCCCAGTACGCGCAGCGTGCGCAGTGTGCGTAGAGTGCGTAGAGTGCGTATGTGCGTATGGCTGGCTGCATATTAGAGCGGGAACGGTTGCAGCAGTTGCTGCACGTTCAGGAGTGGTTCTGCCACTACCCTGAAGTTCAGGCAACTGCTTGGCAACCGCCCCGTGGGCTATATATGCAGGTTCTCTCCTCTCTCTGAGAGCAGAAGTAATCAGAATTCCAGGGAGAAAAACTCTAAGTGTTCTTTAACACAACAGAATAGTGAGCGTGTTCTTTAACACAAACACTAGTACTTTTTAGTACGAGTGGGTTCTGTTACTTCAAACAGAGAGAGAAGAGTACATCCATTGCCAGAGGAGTTCGCCGTCTTCCGAGGAGTCAGAAGAGCAGGAGTGTTCCAAGGTTTTCCGTCAACCTTGCTGGTTCCTGGAAGCTGTTCGCAGAGGGCGAATAAAGCTTTGAGCAACGGTGATAATTCACCCCAGCATTTCCATCTCTCGCCTGTCATCCTTCTGTTGCCTTTAGCAATTCTGTCAGTATCTTCTTTTTAGAAGGCACTACTGCCAGTTTGCTACGATCACGAAAATCTTTTTAGATTATTCGTGTATTACGATATCTTTTTAAATCTCGTAATTTGCAGAATCCTTCTGGATCTCTGTTGCAAAACCTTCTTTAAGGAATTGCATTTGAAACGTTGTCTTTACAACTGTTTCAGTTTCTGTATTTTCCATCGAAAAATTGTGCCCCGGCGTTCCCGACAATAACAATCTCAAAGCTTTATTGCTACGATGGAAAATATTAATGCTTCACTCCTAAACACTGACTTCTGTAAGTTAGAGAAGTTTGATGGAAGCATTATCAAGTCTGGAAGAGGAAGGTTTATCTCACTCTTCAACTCAGAGACGTGGATCACGTGCTTCTTGAAGAGGAACATACCGTTCTAGATACTGGGTCTGCTGCCGCAATCTCTGCGGCTACTAAACTTCAGGCCAAGTGGAGAAGGGAGAATAGCATTTGCAGGTTGCTTATCCTGAATGCTATGGAGGATTCCCTAGCAGAATCCTATTCTAAGAAGAATATCGCTAGAGACATATGGGAGTCTCTAGAAAAACTCTACGAAGAAGACAAGAACCGCAGTAAAATATTTGTGGTTGAAAAATATCACAAGTGGTTCTTTGAGGACGAAAAGTTTATGCTGCCGCAGGTTAAGGAGTTCCTGAAACTGCGACAGAAGCTGGAAGACGAGACGATGCCCCTCCCCGACAAGTTTGTTGTTGGAGGGATTGTCTCAAAGCTCCCCGCTGGGTGGAGCAAGTTCTATGCAAACATGCATAGGAAGAAGTTGGAGATCACCCTTGAAGATCTCCTACAGGAAACTATGTTGAGGACCAGATGCGGGCTCAACTGAAGGTGGACACACTGTCCAAGCAATTGGCTAACGCCAATCTGGTTCAGACCAAGCAACCAAAGGGAAAGCAGACGGCTTTCCACAGCAAGAAGAAGAACCCTGACAATCTAAAAGTCAAGGGAACTTCTATCAAGAAAAAGAAGCCAAAGTCAGAAATGCCTTGCTTCAAGTGTGGCAAGAAGGGCCACTTTAAGAATGAGTGTAAAGTAAAGACCAAGCAATCAGAGCAAGGAGAGCCTAGTAAGGTATCTATGATCACTGACGTAGTTGCTATGATTGCACAGGTTGATGCAGTAAGGACTGGTTCTAACTGGTAGATAGACACTGGAGCCTCCTGCCATGTCTGCTCCAGTAAGGAGTAGTTCACCACCTATACACCTACTTCTGAAGTGGTTATGATGGCGAACCAAGCACAAGCTGAAGTGCTCGGGATCGGAACGGTGGTGTTGAAGCTGACTTCGAGGAAGTCTCTGACGCTTCAAGGCGTAAAGCACGTACCTGCTATCGCCAAGAACCTGGTCTCGGGAGGCCTACTCTGTAATGCAGGCCTCAGGATGGACATCAATGCTGGCCAGATGGTGATGTCTATCAAGGGAACATATTTCGGGAAAGCTTTTTATACCGAAGGAATGTTCAAGATTCAGCTTGTAAATCAGTCTAATGTAATTAATGTAATTAATGAAGTCACTCATTCTGCTTATACTCTTGAGTTGTGGCATAATAGGCTAGGACATGTTCATTGTAAACGAATAAACAAAATGTCTAGTCTAGGACTTATCTCCAAATGTGGGGGTAAGGTAGAGAAATGTGAAGTTTGTGCTCAAACGAAGATCGCAAGGAAACCCTTTCCTCGGATTAATCGAAGTACAGATCTTCTGGAGTTGGTTCACTCCGATATCTGTGACTTCAAACAGTTCTCTACAAAGGTCGGGATGAAGTATTTCATAACCTTCATCGATGACTTCTCAAAGTATGCGTTCGTCTACTTGCTGAAGGCTAAAGACGAAGCATTCGAGAAGTTCAAGGAGTTCAGAGTCGAAGCTGAGCGGCAGACTGGACAACAACTCAAAAGGATAAGAAGTGATCGAGGTGGGGAGTACAGGTCTCATGAATTCGCATCGTTCTGTAAGGAACATAGAATTGTCAATGAGACTACGGTTCCGTACTCTCCTCAATCAAACGGAGTAGCTGAGAGGAAGAACAGGACGTTGACAGAAATGATAAATTCAATGTTGTTGACTGTTGGCCTTCCTAAGTGCTACTGGGGAGAAGCTGCATTGACGGCCACTTTTATTCTAAATAGAGTGCCTCATGCAACTTCAGACGTTACTCCTCATGAACTCTGGTTCAAGGTCAGACCTAACTTGAATGTCATTCGAGTGTGGGGGTGTCTGGCGTATGTCAAGCTTCCAGATCTAAAGATTCAGAAGCTTGGGACAAGGACTACAAAGACGATCTTCTTGGGGTATGCCGAGAAGAGTGATGCTCGGAGATTTCTTGACATTGAGTCAAATCATATCATTGAATCTCGCGATGCAGAATATTTTGAAGACAAGTTTGCAAGGCACAAGAATATTGTTCTTCCGGATGTTCCTGTCACGCCCCAGAACCAGAATACTGGAGAGCGGGGGCAGACATAGCCAGCTACGTATATTGAAATAGAATACATCTCAACTATACGGTCACGGCTGTCTAGATATGAGGGTTTACTACAAGCCAACAGTCTCTTAAGGTCAAGCCTATTGTCTCAATCTCAAGCAATTAACAGAGTTACAAGATATTAGAGCATCAAATATATATATATAAGGCATCCCAAATATTACATATTGGATGATCATGAAGCTAGTCGTACAAAATGATGGGACTAGCAAGAGTTCAGTCATACATGATCAACCCTAGGATTTGTTAATCATGTTTACAGCCCGTAGGCAGACAGTAAGTAAATGTGCATCGAGCTAACAGGTGCTCGTCGGCTAAACGCCTCAAAAGAATAAATTTACATATAAGTGGGTGAAACAAAAAGGAAAACCCACTCTTGGCCCGGGTTCCGTCTAGTTGTCACCATTGGGCTGGAAGCTCGGTAGATCCTCGGGAGCTGCTCCGAAATCTGGCCACACAAAACCAGCTGGGTCAAACCCCAGAAAGAGCAAGTGCCACAAAGGAGGCGACAAATAAGAACAAAAGCCAGCATATCAGAACATAAGAATAAAAGAAGTACAAGTAGTAAAGTACACAGGGCGATAAACGACTAGGGACGTGGAACCATTCCGGGAGCCAGGTTACAATCCTTAAACCAGACAAGGACCGGGGTTGTAACCCTTCGCCTGAATAGCTCAATGTCTCTACTCATTTATCGTTAAGACCAGTAAAACAAACATGCTCAGGAGATAGCAGGTACTGGAGCTAGACAAGACTTAAACAAGGCTGGACACCATCCATTCGCAATCGGCCAAACAAATACTACGGCTTACTACTTTAACTAACTAGGGTTATCACAAACCTAATTACTAACAAGATGCAAATGAGAATTCCAGTCCCAAGCCCTGCAGACTATCTAGTTATCCTTCCGCGGGTTGAGAGTTATAGGTGGGTACATTGCCCGGGAGACAAATGTACCCTTAGGTGACTTAGAGGGTGCAACACATGACAGTGTGCTGGAAATGTGCTCTACTCGTCGGCAAGCTACAAGTCCATTAAGGCGCCCAGATAACGAGATTGCCTGTGACTGGGAATTCTCCATGTTCTAGTTTGATCTAATCATTAGCCTAATACAATTTAGCGCGAGTCCCTGGCCGTGGTACCCAGGAAGTCACGTCCTAGACATGATGCAAGACAAGACAAGTAGATTATACAAGCAAGCAAGCAGGAACACCCACGGTGTCAAGTTGATTATACGAGTCAAGTTACAAGTTATAAGTCAAGTCAAGTCAGGAGTGCGCCGCCACGGGCCACTATCAAGTTATCAAGATAATTCATGTCAGGGTGCTTGTTAGGAGTGCGCCACGACGGGCCACTATCAAGTCAGGTTGGTCATGTCAGGAGTGCACCACTACGGGTCACTGTCGTGTTATGCTAGTTCCTTGTCATACCATGCCGTGTACAATAGTCATTCCAAACATATTAAGTAAAATCAAGTTCATGACAAAAGGCGTAAGGATATAAAATGGGCATAAAATATCTAATAAAATACTAATATAAATAGGACTATAGAAGAGCCAAGATCAGGAAATAACAAATTTATCATAGACAAGTAGGTTGTGCAGGATATGCACAGCACAGGGTGCCAAGTGCGCAGGGTGAGCTGCGCAGGGTACCAACTGCGCAGGGTGAGCAGCGCAGCAGATAGATTGTGCTGGATCAGGTTGCGCAGGAATGGATGGCGCAGGGTCAGATTGCGCATGAGTGGAGTGCGCAGGGATAGATTGCGCATGAGCAGACTGCGCATGAATCCATGCGCACTCGGGTTGAGCGCAGTTCGCCAAGGGGCAAGCTGCACGGTCGGCGCTGCACTAAAGAGTGCTGGCCGAGGGGGATGCGCAATCCAGCCCTGCGCTAAAGAGCGCAGGCTGCTGTCTTCTTCTCCAGGCCGAGAAGAAGACTCCAAGAACTCTAAGGTTCAAAACTTCATATCTTGGTAAAATCAAAACCAAATCTAGATTTTCAAGGGTCTAACTTGAGTAAAATTGAATTCTCTTCCACATGGAAGCATCAAAACCCACAAAAATCCAACCAAAATAGATCAAAACCATGTAAATCCGAAAACAGTCAAAACCTAGATCTAGAAAAATAAAAGCTCCAAATCACAAAATGTCAAGTTCTAAAGTTGTTCTCCATAGCCTAATCTAGCTAATGGACAAATAAAAAGTGGTACTTATTTGATGGCAAGGTGCACTTGCCTATGGGTTGGGGAGTTGTGTGGAAGAAGGAAGAAGATGGAGAAGTTAATGGAGAATAAAGAGGAGAGAGAAAGGTTGGTGGAGATATAATGAGGGTGGGTGTGTTGTGTTGATGGTAGAGTGTAGGTTAAAGTGTACCAATTCATATTAAACCAAACCTAATCAAACCAACCCAATCCCACAAAATAAAACCAAACCATGGTCCAAACCCATTTACGAGAAACCAAAATCCGCAAGTCGAGAAAATAAAATACGTGCCAAAATCAATTACGAGTACAAATACGAAATACATGAAATGGGGGTGACAGTTCCGAAGAATAATGAGGGTGCACAAGAAACTGAAGTCTTCAATGAAGATGTGGTCCAAGAAGATGTTGTTGTTGAAACAACGGTTGAACCAGAACAAGCTGAGCCGTCAACTAAGCGTGTGAGAAGGCCGAAGGACTTCGGAAGTGACTTTGTCACCTATCATGTGGAAGCAGATCCGCTTACCTATGATGAGGCGATGAAGACCAGAGACGCGGTTTTTTGGAAGGAGGCGATTGACAATGAGATTGATTCCATCACCTCAAATAACACTTGGGTGTTGGTTGATCTTCCTGAAGAAGCGAAACCCATCGGATGCAAATGGATCTTCAAGAAGAAGATGAAAGCAGACAGAACTATTGACAAGTTCAAGGCTAGGTTGGTAGCCAAGGGGTTTTCTCAGAAGCAGGGGATTGACTATTTTGACACGTATGCTCCAGTAGTCCGGATGACCACCATCAGAATGTTGATTGCTCTCGCAGCAATACATAAGATGGTGATACATCAGATAGATGTGAATACGGCTTTCCTAAATGGTGAGCTGACCGAAGAGATTTACATGCAACAGCCAGAGGGATTTGTCATCAGGGGTCTTGAAGACAAAGTCTGCAAGTTGGTGAAATCTTTGTACGGTCTTAAACAGGCTCCCAAGATGTGGCATGAGAAATTTGACAAAGTTATAAGGTCAAATGGCTACATGGTCAGCGATACGGACAAGTGTGTTTACACGAAGTTCGCTGATGGAAGAGGTGTGATCGTTTGTCTGTACGTGGACGATATGCTTATCCTAGGTACGGATATTAGCTGTGTCACGGAGACAAAGAAATTCATCTCAAGCAAGTTCAGTATGAAGGACTTGGGGGAAGCTGATGTGATCTTAGGGATCAAGATCATCCGGACAGACACTGGACTAGCGCTGTCACAGTCTCATTATATTGAGAAAATGATCACTCGTTATGGGTATCGGGATCTTCCAGGGATCGATACGCCGTACAGGTGTGATCTGAAGCTGAAGCCTAATTCAGGGGAAAGCATCAGGCAGCTGGAGTATGCAAGCGTAATGGGAAGTTTGATGTATGCTACTACTGCCACAAGGCCTGACATAGCTTTCGCCGTGGGAATGCTGAGTCGTTTCACGAGCAACCCAGGTGCTGAACACTGGAAAGCTGTGAAACGGGTTATGAGATATCTCAAGAAGACTCAGACATATGCACTGTACTACAGCGGAGATCCGTCGGTAGTAGAAGGCTTCAGTGATGCCAGTTGGTGCTCAGAGGTGGAGAGCGAGAGGTCCACAGGTGGATACATTTTCACAATGGGTGGAGCTGCTATATCGTGGAAGTCGAAGAAGCAGACTATGCTCTCGCGGTCATCCATGGAATCTGAGTTCTTTGCACTAGATACCGCAGCCGAGGAAGCAGAATGACTTCGGGAGCTCATGTATGATCTTCCATTGGTTGGGGCGCAAATACCGACGATACCGATATACTGCGACAACCAGGCGACTGCGGCGGGTGGCATCAAATGACCTCTTCAACGGGAAGAAGAGGACTGTGCGGTTGAAGCACAGGGCAGTACACGATCTTATCAAGAGAGGTGTTATTGCAGTGATTGATGTTCGGAGTCAGGAGAACCTGGCGGATCCGTTCACCAAGGGCCTCAAGCGCCAGCTGGTCAATGACACAGCTTGTAAAATGGGCTTGAAGGCATTCTGATATTGGATTATTGTATTCCTACCATAAAGTTTTATGCTAATAGTTCAAAGATTTATCTACTAGGCATCTAGCTTTTGGTTCAAGGGAGGACCACTAATCGGAAGAATATCAGGAACGGCGGGTACATGTTCTATTGGGCATGGAGAGGTTACGGACCTATAACCACTGTTGTCTACTATTGTTTTCTGCGAAAAATGGTTCCTGTGGGAAGGTTGGCTTAATAGCCTTAATGAGTTCTCAGGCAGAGTGAATGCCTAGAGTGATTTACAGGAAGCACGGTAGAGCAGCACTACAAGGAGTGAAACTCCATGCTACAGTGGGGTGACTCCACAATGAGGTTCCTATATGTGGGGTGCTGCCCAGGAATAGGATAAAGCCTCGGCTTTGCAGGCCAAGTCACAGCGGCGTAGCACCGTAAATAGGCAGTTAGCCTAATACTGTATGTTAAATATAAAGAGGGGTGTAGTCAGCACTACAAAGAGGAGGAGTTCCTCATGTTACAGTGGCACGACACCACCATGAGGTACCCGGTTAGGGATAAAGCCTCGGCCTTGCAAGCCATGTCGTTGCGGCGTAACACCGCAAGGGAGCCTAAGGCTTCATGCTGGGTAGTTTGGCACTACAAAGAGGCGGTTGCCTCATGCTACTGTAGTATGACACTACCATGAGGTTCCCGGTACGGGGTAATGCCTCGGCTTTAAGCCATGTCATAGCGGCGTAGTACCGCAAGGGAAGCCCAAAGTGCTTCATGCCATGTCTCTTTATAATGAACTCACCTATAGTGTATGACAGAGATATCAGGCCGTCTCTTGAGGGTAAACTTGTAGACACCCAAAATTATATACTGAAACCAGGCTGGCACAGGGCCTTTAATGTGTAGCCAGAAGCACATGTAACTACATTATGTGAGTGGAAAGAATTTCAGCTATGATGCAGAATTCAAGGCTTAGTCCATTCTTGTATTATAGTTTGATTTTTGACCCATGCGGAAAGATTCAAGTCGTAAGCGACATCTCTCCTAATGCATAATGGACAGTTACTGTGGGAAACACTCGTACTCATATATATAGAGATATGTGGGGGATTGTTGGGTTTGTAGCCTTTTGTTTTGGTTTTTAGTCCCACATCGGCTAGAAAGGAATATGTATCTCTACATATATGAGTCTTTTTTTTTTATGGAGATGCACATGTAGTGTACATGGGTGTGTGCCATATGGGATTAATTATTAATGGTATAAAGGCTTAATCAACAATTAAGAAGCTGTAAGCTTTTTGCTCTTGGAAATTTATTTCCATGGAGCTAAGCTCCGTAGGAGCTTAGCGACTCGGACTCGGACTCGGACTCGGGCTCGGGCTCGGGCTCGGGCTCGGGCTCGGGCTCGGGCTCGGGCTCAAGGGCTCATGAGGCGTAATGTGGCGTTTTGTTGGCGCACTTTGCACTTAGCACGTCAGCATCGTCGCTAGGCGCATAGTGCGCTTAAGTTGCGCTCGTTACGCGAGCCATTTGCGCGACCACGTTGCGCGGCCCGTTACGCGAGCCCAGCTACGCTGGCCCAGTTACACAGCCCAGTACGCAGTTCAGTACGTCCAGTACGCGCAGTGTGCGCAGCGTACACAGCGTGCGTAGAGTGCGCAGTGTGCGCAGCGTACGCAGTGTGCGTAGAGTGCGTATGTGCGTATGGCTAGCTGCATATTAGAGCGGAAACGGTTGCAGCAGTTGCTGCACGTTCAGGAGTGGTTCTGCCACTACCCTGAAGTTCAAGCAACTGCTTGGCAACCGCCCCGTGGGCTATATATGCAGGTTCTCTCCTCTCTCTGAGAGCAGAAGTAATCAGAATTCCAGGGAGAAAAACTGTAAGTGTTCTTTAACACAACAGAATAGTGAGCGTGTTCTTTAACACAAACACTAGTACTTTTTAGTACGAGTGGATTCTGTTACTTCAAACAGAGAGAGAAGAGTACAGCCATTGTGTCACGACCCGCACCCCTTTTTTTTTTTTAAAACGGATACGAGACGTGTCCAAGCCAGCCTACGCCGCAGTATCGGCGGTAGAACGCTGTCACGGCCATGAAGATCAAAATCACAAATAATACTCATTCACAAAATTAATTTAATTTACAAAGAGCACAAGTTTTACTTTTGCAGAAAACTTAAACTTGTACAATTATAGAATGACTACCACTCAACTATCTAGCTAGACTCTAAGCTCCTGTCTGCAAGTATCCCCGTATCTCCCATGCTAAGTGAATCCACGGCTAACCTGAAAATGTTGGTTTCCAGTCAGGAATGGAACGAGCACAATTCACTGAATGCAATTTCAAATAAAGAAAATGACTATAAAACAAATGTTAGACATCAATTATGAGTTTTGAAAATAAACAGAAAATACAGAAAACCAATAGTAAATAAATAGACACAACAGACTTTCCCCAACTGCTAGAAGTACCTTTGATATGTGATCGGTCTCGGGACAATTATACGACACTGTCTACACTGTCTAAAGTTACACTGTCTAAGTTACACTGTCTACACTATCTAAGTTACACTGTCTACAGAAAATATTGCAAATAAGAAACATTGTCTACAAAATAATAATCACGATCTACACAATTTAAATGCAGTAATAATCATGGTCTACACTGTCTACTTTGCAATAAATAAATCACTGTCTACACTGTCTACAAGAAATAAATAAATTACTGTCTACACTGTCTACAAGAAATAATGAATCACTGTCTACACTGTCTACACTGTCTAAGGTCAGATCACACATCGTTGGTACTTCTCATTCCCGACTCAACAATTTTAATAGAAAATAATCACATAACCAATGGCCAATCAATGAAATATAGTGAAAATCAATATCGAAATGTAGACAATAAACTGTACTCGTCTGTGGTCCTGTGCTGGTGAAACTGATGATCCAAATCACTCAATATACCACAATAGTCAAAACCCGTACAACAGTCCCCGGAAGCTGAAATAAACAATACCAATGATCTCAGAATAGTCCAATTAGCTAGGATTGCCTGTCCTTACGTCCAATTCTGGACACAGGGGCAAAACGGTAATTTTGGACCAAAACGGAGTCCGCCGTTGGACCCGCTTTGCACCGAAAAGTGTGCCAGAGTCAACGGTCTCTAAAGTCGTCAAACTACATGTCTACGAATCCAGCTTTCTGATATAAACCCAACCGTATGTCCAGAGTTGGATTCCGGCGGGCCGTGCACAAAATCGCCCGTTGAGTCGGACCGTGAGACCCGCAAAACGACGTCGGATTCGACTGTCTCAGAATTGGACCAAACTTGGCATACATGACCAGAAAAACGATACGGTCCTGTTGGCACAAGTTTCGTCTCGATCTGATGAATGTGCACAAAGTAATTAGAGAATTTGCAAAGTGCACGATACGGGAAATTTTGACGGATACGCATCAAATTCGTCGCGCACACGCGACCAATTTGAATTCCGTCAAAGCCCACACGACCACAAAGCCGTTACGCAGCTTTCGATCCTTTCGATTCACGACCACGTCGCCCGGAATGGCGGGACGCACGTCGTGTGGAACAATTTTCTAGTTTTGAAAACAGATTTTTGGGAAACTTCGGAATCCGATTTCTCGGCACGTAGTCGATGAAATCAAATTCCACAAAAAGGGATTCGAAGCCCTACATGTTGTCAATAAACGCCTTCTAATAGGTTTTCAAAATTATGCATGGTTTGGAAGATAAATAAATGCGAAGTAGGCTATTTCAACTGTTCTCCGTCCTGTTTTTAAACAGGTTTTTCGGCAATTTCAACTCGAATTTTCTCGAGTTTCGGATCGCTAGAATCTAAACTAATTGATAGGGATTAGAGAGGGTTAAACCAAGATCATACCAGAACTTACGGTTCACGAAACGATCGATCATACGTCGGGAAAACACCTCGCAAAGTGGTCTTCTCCTCGCAGTTGCTGCTGTCGTTCCACTGTCACGCGCGCTCTGTTGCACATATGCCCGTGCCTTGCCGGCCGGCCATTGGCTGTCGCGGTGGTGCTGGCGCGCGCGCGGCGCCTGGGGGTGGCGGCGCGCAGGTGGGTGGTGGCGTCGAGTTTTGTTAGGGTTTGGAGTATATTGATCTCTCGATCTCGTTTAGAATTCATATATACGATGAAAACTTAGGAAGAACAGGGCTCGGTCTTGAGCGCTCAGCTTGGAGAAGTTGTGGGCTTAGGAACGGTTTTGTTCCATTGGGACTTGTGCGCGGCTTGGCCTGCTCGGCCTAGCTGTTGGCTATTGCTTGTGTGTTGTTTGAAATTGCTTGAGATAGTTTCTAATTTGTTTTCCCCCTTTTTTTATATATATAAATCTATATATATATATATATATATATATATATATATATATATATATATATATATATAGACCCACTATACATATATTTATAATCTATACTTATATACAAATACACATATACAATATGTTTATATTTATTTATCTACTCTATATATATGCATCTAGATATATATCTACCTTAAATTACTAATAACTATTAATATAAATAATTTATTAATTTAATAACCACAATATTAGTATTAATAATAATAATAAATCTAATAACATTATATTTAAACCAATAATACATTTATTTGACCAAATAGTATAACCCATAATAATAAAATAATAATATTGGTAACAAAATTCGATAAATCCACAATGGTTTATACAAACGTCACAACACAGTCATACCAATAATATTAAATTAAGAATATTTAGAAAATATTATTAGATCACCAATACGGAATACAACACAGTCATACCAATAAAATAATTAATAATTAAATATTTTTAAAAATTTTCCGGGAAGGGGAGCTACAAATCTACCCACCTTAAAAATAATTTTGTCCTCGAAATTCTCATTCGTAACTTTTTCTTAAAAATCAAAATCGACTATTACCTTAATCTCCTCAAATTTAATTTCTCAAAATATTTTATAACCTTCTTTAGCCATTTTGCAATTTCGAAACTCCGAAGGCTTCTACCCACCTTTGAACACACTACTCCCTCAAAGCTATGTCACCAAACTTTATAATCTTCTCCTCGAATTTTTAATTCCTCAAAACAGATTATATCCTTCTCATTGTCTATTTTGGCAACTACAAAATATTGAGGACTTCTACCCACTTTGGTCACACTACTCCCTCAAAGCTAGGTCACTAAAATTTTATAATCATCCAACTAATTGTTATAAATGCTACCAATTGATATCCACTGAATATGGCACCTATAAACCTCTCAGATCTATCAAATAACCCAGAATCTAACATGCAACAATTTACACAAGTAGCTACGAAATATTGTTGAATTCTAATAAGTGTGACCATTCGTCACACTGAAACAGGAAGGACAGGAAGATAGGAAAGGAAAATCGAGAGCATTTATGAATTTCCAAGAGCGGTAGAGAATACCCGATGACGCAGATGGAAAGAAAGTCTATGAACCATTGACTTACTTGCTAGAGTGGCTACTCTAGTCCAGTCACTTGTTAAATCGAGAACCCTTCATTTCTTAGAGTGGCTTGCACTCCGTGCAATATAGAAGTTCCGTTCTCGAAATTTTATCTAACAAGGTTTCATAATAGAACGAAATTTGAGGAGTCCAGATTGTGATCTTTTTCGTGGTATTTAAACACACGAACAAGGGATATAAAATGTAATACAAGATCATATCGCAACTTCCAGGTAACTGGAATAATGGTTACGAAAGACACCACATTCTAGGAGGTGGATATTACCTATTAGGTATAGGGACCTATTTTAAATAGTTCGGTTTTATAGTCCAATTATAGTGGTGTGAATGGATGGATTTTTCTAGGTCTTAAGGGATTTTCTGATTGGACATCAATCGTTGGTAGAATGAACCGTGGACTTCAATCTATATTGACTGGATAAGATCCCAATAATAAACTACTTCTACTAGGTTAGGGTAACCTAGAGTAGGTTTTAACCCAAGTGGTTGAACTAGTGGGTCAGTCAGTCCAAGATGCGCCTTCAGTGTCTTTTGTGTTTAAGTAGCACGAGAAGACACTAATGAGGGGCACACTAATAACAATGTGCGTAGTGGCTTCGAGTAGATCACCACCATATATTGGGACGAAAGGTTCGAGACGAAGTTGAAGCTCTAATGAAAGTCGGAGAGCATACCGGCATTATGGTAAGGGTTATAACTCGTCCCTTTGACCTGATAGTCGTACCATAAAATAGGGTACAAGGGGACGTGTTTGCGTGGGACATGATATACTTAGATGAAGGTAGACTCGTCTAGATTTTGTATGTGAAATTTGTTGGAAGGTAACAGTTGGTCTCGTGCTCCGAATATTAATGACACGGCCGGAAACACAAATGCTCTAAATGGAAAGTGGGAGTCCAAGGGCACTAATCATCATCCTAATGGAAGTTGTTCTAATCACTCGGTAATCCTGATATATCCTAAAATTTTTGAAGGCTTATAGTCCACATACACTAGAAGCTAGGACGTGGTTTTAGGAATAATGAGGTCAAAAATTTCAAAGTCCGGATACTGTACCCCGACTCTTGTTGATAAAGAATGAGGCACGGCGTAACGGAAGACGGTTAATATAAGTCAAGTCAAGGGTCGTTCCTCACTAATTGGAAAACGAGTGCGTGTGCAATGACACATGGTCGAATAAATAGAATGACCTACTCGTCCACAGTATACATGAGTTGTCGACGGGGTAACCAACTCCAAGGCACCATAAGAAAAGATTTCTAACAACTGAGTCAAGAAATTCTATTTGTGTCCAACCTGCCAGACTACGGTCACAAGGGTTGTAGTGATCAGGTATTGCTGTTGACAACTGGTAGGTCATAGTGTGACAGGGTATTTAAGCTATGGTATTGGCTAAGCTAGTGACCGTGGTATTCCAATACTAGTTAGGTCTTAAAGATAGAATTTACATAACTAGAGTAATATTTGTTGGAAACCAATCTCGGGATGAGTGTCACGGTAAATGATTACCCTATTGTCTACTCATCTCATGTCTAACTGTGGGTTTTGGTCGAAGAAAGGTTGGGTTAAGGCAATAGGGTTGAAAGTTAAGGCAAGCTTCCAGCAAAAATTGGGGACTCACACTATTTGGTCTCTTGAGGATAGATAGTCTCCTAGGTAGGCATTTCGACTAAGGGTAAAATCCTAATCATTCTCAATTTCAGCTGGCTCGAAAGTCTCAATAGTAGTTTGAGGGTCGATGGGAGAACGAGTAACTCTATCTCATGACTGGCCGATGGTAGCGACACTTGGGCCTACCATTATCGTAGCCATGGGAGTACTCTGTATCTCTCTACTATCACGAGCTTTCGTCTTTCCAAATCGGTGAAAGACAAAAACAATAAAGAATTCAAGGGAGATGTTACTGAATACAATTTCGTGATTCAAGGGCGAACATATAATTCAAGAGGAATTGTCAATGCAGTCGTGGATGAGACCCTAGAGACATCTATATCTCAATCCACGTAGGGTAATTAAATGTAGAGCGAACCAAATGCATCATGGTTGATCAGACCATAATACACTGATTCTGATTAGACAATAAGTTAGCAGGCGTCCCCACTAAACATATGCCTCGAATCAAGCTCGAGAATAGAGTGAGCTTGCAAAACTAAGCTGTAACAGCAGCGTTGGTCAAGATAGTCAAGATACAAGTACGCAAGATTTTTGAAAAGAGGCACAAGTAGTTCGAGTTTTGTGAGAATCAAACCTTACCCGGTGTTCTTGCTTATGCAGTCTTCCTACTATCTTCTGATCCACAAGGACTTGGTCGACTAATAGGTTATGGACATTCTAAATTCTATATTCTAGGTAAACCTATTAGTGTCAGTCGATATCCTTGTCAATAGGTCACAAGGACCACGGAATGCTAGATCGGGAGACGTGCTATCCAACTTACAAACTTCTACCATTATTGGCTTCGGATCTTATGGAACACACAGGGCACTGTCCTATCCTCTATAGTATCCTTAACTTGTAATCACGTCTGAAATTATTTCACCGAGGACTATGCCACGCCCGTATACTCTGGCTGTGGTAAACCCGTAGTTCTGTGATTCAGGTGTGATATGCTATCAGATACTCTACCTTATCTCGACACCTGGGTAACTATGATCAAAGAGGACCACTAGCCATAGTTTTAGGAATATTCTATAACCTATATTTTCTTAGACTAATTTCAATTCTAGGGGTCGTATCTCGCCAGTGCGCTGCTGGCTGCAGTGAATCTATGGTTCCTATAATTCAAATAAATGGCGACAGTACGCTGCTGTCCTGCCATCATGAGTCAACTAATATTCTTCTAACTACGTCCGTAAAAACCCATGAGCTCCTAGAGATTCAAACAAATCGCCTATGAAATAAAGCGTAAGCATTTGTCCTATCAGTCACAACCCTTAAGATAAAAGATTGCACAGGGGGAAATAACTGAGGACAAAAGAAATACAAACATTCTAACTCTTCCATGTGTATTCAAGTCTCTGAGGGACAAACTTGAATCGAAACTAACTCGAGGTCCGTATATGGATAACAAAATTCGAACTTATACAAAATATTAATTCCTAGGGCAAATAGAAACTAAATAAGCAGTTCGACTAAGATATGAGGATGATATTCTAAGAGGCAAGAGAATGAATTGAATAATCTATCAAGGCTAGATCATTAATTCTATGAAGCCCTGCCTTACCAAGGGAATAATCTATCCAAATTAGATTACAACGTCATATCAAGAGATGATAATGTACCTATCGGGATCTGATAAACTATCAAAATTAATAACTCCTTATCTACATTGCATGGCCTAGACTACCCATCGGTAAATTTGTATAAGGGACTCCTAGTCCTAGTCATTCTCATAAATTAAATTAATTTCTAATTCGTGAATGAGTATTTCTATTCGCAGGCTCGCAATAGTACAACTAACTTAAGTACCATCACGAGTTCGCGTGATTTGCGAAGACTGACCTGCATGGGCCACCACAAAAACTTGTCATGACCCGTACCCCTTTTTTTTTTTTTAAAACGGATACGAGACGTTTCCAAGCCAGCCTACGCCGCAGTGTCTGCGGTAGAACGCTGTCACGGCCATGAAGATCAAAATCACAAATAATACTCATTCACAAAATTAATTTAATTTACAAAGAGCACAAGTTTTACTTTTGCAAAAAATATAAACTTGTACAATTATAGAATGACTACCACTCAACTATCTAGCTAGACTCTAAGCTCCTGTCTGCAAGTATCCTCGTATCTCCCATGCTAAGTGAATCCACGGCTAACCTGAAAATGTTGGTTTCCAGTCAGGAATGGAACGAGCACAATTCACTGAATGCAATTTCAAATAAAGAAAATGACTATAAAATAAAGATTAGACATCAATTATGAGTTTTGAAATAAACAGGAAATACAGAAAACCAATAGTAAATAAATAGACACAACAGACTTTCCCCAACTTCTAGAAGTACCTTTGATATGTGATCGGTCTCGGGACAATTATGCGACACTGTCTACACTGTCTAAAGTTACACTGTCTAAGTTACACTGTCTACACTATCTAAGTTACACTGTCTACAGAAAATATTACAAATAAGAAACATTGTCTACAAAATAATAATCACGATCTACACAATTTAAATGCAGTAATAATCATGGTCTACACTGTCTACTTTGCAATAAATAAATCACTGTCTACACTGTCAACAAGAAATAAATAAATTACTGTCTACACTGTCTACAAGAAATAATGAATCACTGTCTACACTATCTACACTGTCTAAGGTCAGATCACACATCGTTGGTACTTCTCATTCCCGACTCAACAATTTTAATAGAAAATAATCACATAACCAATGGCCAATCAATGAAATATAGTGAAAATCAATATCGAAATGTAGACAATAAACTGTACTCGCCTGTGGTCCTGTGCTGGTGAAACTGATGATCCAAATCACTCAATATACCACAATAGTCAAAACCCGTACAACAGTCCCCGGAAGCTGAAATAAACAATACCAATGATCTCAGAATAGTCCAATTAGCTAGGATTGCCTGTCCTTACGTCCAATTCTGGACACAAGGGCAAAACGGTAATTTCGGACCAAAACGGTGTCCGCCGTTGGACCCGCTTTGCACCGAAAAGCGTGCCAGAGTCAACGGTCTCTAAAGTCGTCAAACTACATGTCTACGAATCCAGTTTTCTGATACGAACCCAACCGTATGTCCAGAGTTAGATTCCGGCGGGCCGTGCACAAAATCGCCCGTTGAGTCGGACCGTAGGGCCTGCAAAACGACGTCGGATTCGACTGTCTCAGAATTGGACCAAACTTGGCATACATGACCAGAAAAATGATACGTCCTGTTGGCACAAGTTTCGTCTCGATCTGATGAACGTGCACAAGGTAATTGGAGAATTTGTAAAGTGCACGATACGGGAAATTTCGACGGATACGCATCAAATTCGTCGCGCACACGCGACCAATTTGAATTTCGTCAAAGCCCACACGACCACAAAGCCGTTACGCAGCTTTCGATCCTTTCGGTTCGCGACCACGTCGCCCGGAATGGCGGGACGCACGTCGTGTGGAACAATTTTCTAGTTTTGAAAACAGATTTTTGGGAAACTTCGGAATCCGATTTCTCGGCACGTAGTCTATGAAATCAAATTCCGCAAAAAGGGATTCGAAGCCCTACATGTTGTCAATAAACGCCTTCTAATAGGTTTTCGAAATTATGCATGGTTTGGAAGATAAATAAATGCGAAGTAGGCTATTTCAACTGTTCTCCGTCCTGTTTTTAAACAGGTTTTTCGGCAATTTCAACTCGAATTTTCTCGAGTTTCGGATCGCTAGAATCTAAACTAATTGATAGGGATTAGAGAGGGTTAAACCAAGATCATACCAGAACTTACGGTTCACGAAACGATCGATCATACGTCGGGAAAACGCCTCGCAAAGTGGTCTTCTCCTCGCAGTTGCTGCTGTCGTTCCACTGTCACGCGCGCTCTGTTGCGCATATGCCTGCGCCTGGCCGGCCGGCCGTTGGCCGCTGCGGTGGTGCTGGCGCGCAGGTGGGTGGTGGCGTCGAGTTTTGTTAGGGTTTGGAGTATATTGATCTCTCGATCTCGTTTAGAATTTATATATACGATGAAAAGTTAGGAAGAACAGGGCTCGGTCTTGAGCGCTCGGCCTGGAGAAGTTGTGGGCTTAGGAACGGTTTTGTTCCATTGGGACTTGTGCGCGGCTTGGCCTGCTCGGCCTAGCTGTTGTCTATTGCTTGTGTGTTGTTTGAAATTGCTTGAGATAGTTTCTAATTTGTTTTCCCCCTTTTTTATATATATAATCTATATATATATATATATATATATATATATATATATATATATATATATATATATATATATATATATATATATATATATATATATATACACACTATACATATATTTATAATCTATACTTATATACAAATACACATATACAATATGTTTATATTTATTTATCTACTCTATATATATGCATCTAGATATATATCTACCTTAAATTACTAATAACTATTAATATAAATAATTTATTAATTTAATAACCACAATATTAGTATTAATAATAATAATAAATCCAATAACACTATATTTAAACCAATGATACATTTATTTGACCAAATAGTATAACCCATAATAATAAAATAATAATATTGGTAACGAAATTCGATAAATCCATAATGGTTTATACAAACGTCACAACACAGTCATACCAATAATATTAAATTAAGAATATTTAGAAAATATCATTAGATCACCAATACGGAATACAACACAGTCATACCAATAAAATAATTAATAATTAAATATTTTTAAAAATTTTCTGGGAAGGGGAGCTACACATTGCCAGAGGAGTTCGCCGTCTTCCGAGGAATCAGAAGAGCAGGAGTATTCCAAGGTTTTTTGTCAACCTTGCTGGTTCCTGGAAGCTATTCGCAGAGGGCGAATAAAGCTTTGAGCAACGGTGATAATTCACCCAGTATTTCCATCTCTCGCCTGTCATCCTTCTGTTGCCTTTAGCAGTTCTGTCAGTATCTTCTTTTTAGAAGGCACTACTGCCAGTTTGCTACGATCACGAAAATCTCTTTAGATTATTCGTGTATTACGATATCTTTTTAGATCTCGTAATTTGCAGAATCCTTCTGGATCTCTGTTGCAAAACCTTTTTTAAGGAATTACATTTGAAACGTTGTCTTTACAACTGTTTCAGTTTCTGTATTTTCTATCGAAAAATTGTGCCCCGGCGTTTCTGGCAATAACAATCAGCTCATTATCTCCCCTCCTTCACCACCCTCATCTACTAATCTACTAAAATAGCTCCTTCTGATCCTACTTCTCTCACTAATCTAGATACTAGTCCTACAGCTTGTCATCATCCTCCTCAAAAAATTATCCGCCATATGTCTAACTCATCATCCTTTATAATAACCTCTTCCTCTGTTACATCCACATTTAACCACACTACTGAAATTCCTTAGCCGACAACACCCAAATCCAGAATCAGAGCTCACTGCTTATGAAACCATGCCTCCTACTATTGTTCACAAAATCAACTACAAAAGAACTAGATCCTCAAGCCTTGGGAGTGATATTGAAATTGAACATGATAGACCATTTAAACGTATCATACTTGCTTCTGATGATGTCATAGGCGCGGCTGGCCTACAACATCCTCCAAAGATATGATCCTTTCATGGAATTGTAGGGGTTTGAGGAATGACCCTACAATCACACTCAAGTCATTCCTCCGTGCATCTAGACCCAAAATACTTTTACTCTCTGAAACTAGATGCTCGTCAACATTAGCTTCCTCTTTAGCGTTGAACCTGGGATTTGATAATTGCAACTTCGTCTCTTCTAATGGTTCTTCAGGAGGACTTCTTCTATGTTGGAATTCTAACATTAATCTAACAATCATATCCACTTCTGAGAATTGCATACATACATCTCTGATTTATCCAGGATACTCCCAACCATGGCATCTATTTTGTCTCTATGGTCCTCCTGTGAGTTCAACACTGCCCATCACTCCCAGACAGATGGACAATCAGAGAGGACAATCCAGACGCCTGAAGACATACCAAGATTTTGCGTCTTGGAGTTTGGAGGGTCTTGGGAAGATCATTTGTACTTGGTAGAGTTCTCTTACAACAACAATTACCAAGCCAGCATTGGTATGACCCTATTTGAAGCTCTCTATGGACGTCATTGCCGTACACCACTTGCATGGGACGACGTAGGAGAAAGAGTACTGCTGGGTCCAGAGATGGTGACTGACACAGTAGAGAAGGTGAATGCAAGCTCAGGATTGCCCAAGACAGACAGAAGCATTGGATTGATAGTAGTAGTCGACCGGTGAAGTTGAAGAAGGAGATAGCATTTCTGTGAAGTTTTCTCCTACCAGAGGAACAATCAGTTTTGACGGAGCTGGGAATTGAGGCCAGGTACATCAGGCCATTTGAAGTTTCAAGACGAGTTGGAAGCAGCGTACCGGTTAGCTCTACCAGCTAATCTTGAGAGTGTGCAACGTCCTCTACGTATCACAGCTTAGACGCTACATTCCGAATCCGAGTCACATATTGGATAATTTAGAGCTAAGATTGGACTCAACCTTTCAGAGCAAGAGAAACCAGTTGCAAGCGTAGTCAGAGGTGAGAAGAAGATCAGATTTTGAGCCATCACATAAACTCCTATTTCTTATCTTTTCGTTCTAAACTTGACTGATGCTGACGAAGTTAGCCTAGTTTTGCAAGCTATCTCTTTATCAAGCTTGATCATGACGGTATTTTATTGGGTGCACCCACTAATATATTGTCTAATCAGGACCGGTGCATGATGGTCTGATCAACCTCGTGTACTTTGGTTCGCTTTCATATTTTTTCTGCATAGATGATATCATAAATGAAACTAGTCCATAAATCGTTTCATCCACGACTGCATTGGAAATTTTTATTGTTGGACCTGAGTTACGGACATAGTACCCGTACCTGCTTGATATGAGTTTATCCTACACCTAACCCTGCCTTTAATTTCGAGGACAAAATTTCCTAAGGAGGGAAGATTGTGAAACCCAATTTTTGTAGATTAATATTTATGTTAATATTATAATTATTAGTATTATTTATTGAGTGTTAAAATAAATTTCAAAATTAAAAACATGGACTTTTGGATGTTGACCCAGACCCGAGCCCGAGCCCAGACCCGAGCCCGAACCCAGACCCAATCCGATTCTTTTGAATTCTGAATTCTTACTAAAAAAATAATGTTTGAGCTGGTCCACGAAGGACTAGCACTCACCTTACTCATCCTCTCGCGTTCACTTCTCCCAAATTAACTCCTCACCACAAACCTATTCTTCCCACTCCTTCATTTACTCATCCCTCTCCCACAACTCTCTCCAAGAGAACAAACTCACCTACTTCCCTCTCTCCCAACTCTTCACCACAGAACCCCAAACCCTTTCTTCCCGAAACCCCAGCGCCCCTCACCCGTGGATTCGAACACCCGGTGCGCCCAGACTCTCCAGCGCGCCCCGACTCCCCGGCCCGTCGGCCCCTCCGCCGGCCGAGCCCCCTCCCAGCAGCGCGGCCCCGCGCCCTTCGTCGGCGCCCTCCCCGTGCGGTCGACCCCCGCGGCCTCCCCCAGCCGTGCGTCCCCAGCGGCGCCCGCGCCCGACGCCGCTCGGCGTTCTTCGCCGGCCCCCAGCAGCGCCCCGGCGCGTTTTCCAGCGCAGCCCCTGTGCGGCGCAGTTTCCCAGCGCCCCTTCATCGTTTCCGCAGCGTCTCCTCGCGCTCTTGCGGCCTCAACCAACGCTGTCCAGCGCTTCGGCTGTTCCCTTTGCTCCGGTTCCCGCGAGCCTGAGCCCCGCTGATCCGGACAGCACCGACAGCGCTGTCCACGGGTTCCCGACTTCGCTGTTTCCGTCTTTCTTTTTCTATAACTTGCATCTGAGAGCTCTAGCCGAGCAACCCGAGGTATAACCCCTGTCCCGTTCTATTTTCTTGCTGTCTGTGATGAGATTGGTCCCTGATTCCCTCATGGGAATTCGATTTTTAGCCACGTCGTAGTTTTGGAACCTTCGGAAAGGTTCTGTTGGTTGTTTTGATCTTTCCGAACTTTTCGGAAAATGGATTTCGGCATATTTTGGGTTTTCAAGATTTTTTCGGTAGCGTGCTGTGAATGTTTTGGTTGGATTCGGACTTCCGAATTTGTTTCGGGTCATTCCGAATTAATCTGTGGATTGGTTATGGATTATTTGTATATATATATTTTGGGATTCCCAGGTTTGGGATTTGCAGGAAAATTATTTGGCATATTTCTCAATTTTTGGGTAGACCAAAATAGAGGAAATGCTGCCGGATTTTTCCGTAAATTTAAAGTATATTTTAAAAATGATTTTTAAAATGGATTTCGGAAATATATATTTAATATTTGGATTTTGGGCGACGACCGTATCGATCAATGGGCCCCGGCTAAGTGCAAACGAAATCGGCTTCGTCCCGGACGTTGAGGCATTAGCCTAGTTGACGATTGGACCATATCTGAGACTAATTCTTATTTAATTTAATTTATTATTTATCTTTTATAATTAATTATAGAAAGTTTAGAACTAACGACCGTTTCTGTCTTATTTCAATTTATGTAAATAAATTGTAATGGACATAAGTCCCAGCTGGTTGTTGGTTCTGTAACTGTAATTTAGGTAGCGTAGGATTTTTGGTTATTTGCTGATTTTGCGAGTTTTTGTAGCGTACGAATAAAACTAATAAAAGTATTTTCGTATAAAAATTAATAAAGATTTTCTCACCTAAAATTTACAAGTTTTGATATTTAAACAAAGATCATGTATTTTTCACTAAAATAAGAAACTTAGCTTTATATTTATAGTTACTAAAATACAAGTTTTAATCAATTAAATTGGTATCGACGAGTTTTTCAAAATACAAAGTTTAAACGATCTTTCCCTCGTTATAAATTGAACGCACCAATACCGTGTTTTGTTCGTGTTGTATTAATAAAGAATTAAAATGGATTAGGACACAATTAGAGATTTCAACTAGCGTAGCTAGATTGGTAACCCTGGAATCTGAGTCAATTTCTCGAATGTAGGAATTCGAGGACGATTCTGAATTCCCATCTCGAAGTTTTTATTCTCTCTAGTCCAGTCTATTTTGAGGCAAGTATAGTTTGTGTTAGTTTTATAGTTATTTTAATAATCGCTTTACTGCAAGTTTAAACCACGATGCAAACACGAAACTCTCCCTGAGAGTACTGACTGCAACTATTGTAACTGATTGGGGACTGGGGGAATAGAGTAATGTTTATGACCACATCCAACTGTAACTTAGGCCAGTATTAGCTTACCCCTCATACACACGGGAATAAGCCGAATCGTATCAATAGGATACAACTGTACATCCCAAGCCGGTCATATTCATTGCCTATTCAAATCACATTATTTTACTGCTAGAAAACTGTTTACTTCAAATTGTTTAAAAGTGCATGATTCTATTATTTATTTTAACTGTTTAAATTAGCATGAATTATACTTTGCTCCCTCATGACTGGAGATAACATTTTTAAGGAACATTGAGGATGCTGAGCTGTTATACTATACAACAGCTAATTTGACCCGGTTCTGTACCCTGTTGGAGGACTGCATGACTTGAGGCTGGCGAGCCGAACGCTTAGCTAGATTTTCTGTTTCTAGATTTGTTGTTTAGAATTTTGTAATTTGATTTCAGCTTTTAATTCAGTTCTTTCACATTCCAGTTGTACTTATTTCAAATGTTTAATAAAGTTTCATTTCCCGAATTTTGAGTTGTGACAAATATAGATGTTGTTGTGGATTACCTGCTAATGGAACAGCTTACTGCTGCCGTCTCAACAACGGTGCAGGCTGGACATGATCCAGTTCGACCCAATTATTTGGGATCGGGTCGTGACATCAACAACCCAATACCACACTTAAAATCAAACATCACGCTTCTATACTCCAATTTGTCATGATTACTAAAACTTTTATCATTCCTTACTCATATGTGATCACTCTGTAATTTATTTAGACGTCAATTTTCACCAACATGTATATATCTTGATTCCAAATCCATATTTACATATTTGATCTCGAATTCTCAATAAAATTTAATTATCATGTTTAAGCTCGAATCCTTCATCTTGATTTTACTGTATCATTTGACTAAACTTTTCTCTATCAAAAATATATATTATTACATCTACCAATCTTGTATTATTTACAATCCTTCTATCACTGGTTTATGATTTAAAATCTTTTGCACTCTTCAGTTCATACGATTGTCATCATTAATTAGTTACACCTTAAGTCTAAAATTTCTTGTTTCGGTCGTCCTTTATATATCTTTTGATTCATCATGCATCTTCCTAAAGTGCATCTTCATGCTTATCATTTAACAACCTCTAATCTAAAATGTCAAGTTGCTTGATATTCACATCATTAATTATCTCTTCCTTGATTCAAATCACAAGTGTTCATATTTATCTCATCTTTATCTCAAAACTCATGTACTCTATAAATTCCTGCTATAAATCATATCAAGCATAATTGGATTTTAGGCATGATCACTAGGTACAAAGATAAAATATAGGCACAATCAGAATTATCTATATATGGTCTGAGATAGAGTTGGATTATTGTTGTGATCAAAATCATCTTAGGCACAGGGTAAAAAACTAGGTACAATTAAAATATAATCATAAAAATAGGAAAAATCGAATGAGGTCTCGTGAAACAGAAAAGGCAATAAAGAAACAAACGTCAATAGTTTATTGAAAAGGTAGAAAATAATAGGAATTTTCTGAGATGAGGGACTAAAAATTCCAAATCAAATTGGAATGGGGTATAAAAGTTTGTGACTCAGGAAAAATTAACAAGTTGTATGATAGTAGGATATCGAGGGTGATTAGAATGATATAGCTATGATATGAATGTAATCAGACAAGATATTTCCATTGAGGCTGAGTGATGATCAATGGGATAGAAAAATATCATATCACTATTTCAACGGTCAGAAGATAGGATATGCAGGAAAAAATGACTTACAAGATAACAATCTTATTAATACCCCATGCAAAATCAATCTCTAACTCGCTAAACTAGCTGAACTCTTAATATCTACAGAAAACTAAGGCAGCTGCCAAGGCCAAATCTATTTGGTATAAAAAATCATCTAAATCAAATTTCCATCCGTCATTGTATGTAACTCGTAAACCAAATGTATTTCAAATTTCAAGTATTTCTATTGATTAAATCATTTTACGGATAACAATAATTTCTAATTGTCAGCCATTCTTCCAAAACTGACTACATCAAAGTCACAATCCTCACTTTTCATAGTAAATTCTTAGAAAATTCTTTAAAGTTGATCCGCGATCTATATTCAAAAATTTCCAATTCTTTAAATCAATTGACCAAATTATAATCACTAATCAAATTTTAATCTTTAACCATGTACCTAATAATCGTTATCATCAAACACATTCGCAAAAATATCACAAAATCTCAATTATTCTTACCATAACTAATATGAGTCTCCAATGTTTGGTAGAACTTGCAAACCCAATTGTTCATTTCTAAAGTTACATGCCAATGGTCTTATCTCAATTACTTACTGCTTATTCCCTATCATTTTATTGCTCGTGATATTCCTTCCATGGTTATATCCGTCCCTTCTGGGTACAATAGTCATCTGATCATAAAAGTTGATCCTCGTCAAGTGTTCATTTACATTGATCATCATATTCTCATATTTTAAATATATTATCCAAATTCACTTCCTCCTTGGGAAAACCTTTACCAAATCTTAGACTTTTCTCGCTAACTCTACATACGTTTTCCTATATCTTCCATAACTCTTTCTTTAATCATAAAATTTAAAATCGCCAAATACATTCATTTGTTCAAATCCAATACCAAAGCACTAATAATGATTCTATCCTAAATGAACCACTATTTATAATTCTCTCCAGACTAACTTGCTTACAGTCTACCCTTAGCGATCTAATCTCATTGAAAAAAATATCGATCCTCTAAGGGTGCTCTTGCCGGAATAATATAATAAAGTTGCTAGGTAACTATCAAGATTTTTCTGTATATAGTTATCAACTAACTATATATATATATATATATATATAGCTACAAAATATATAACTATCCACAAAATATATGCAACACTAAAATTGGACCTTGAAAGAGATTGAGCCAATAGAGATTGACATGGTCATAATAAGTTTTAGGAAAATCAAGTAGAATTTCATAAAAAAAAATTTCTTTCTAGTTGTGATAGAAGATTTGTGAAAATGGAGACAACCGCTAGAAATGCAAATCCTCTAATCAGACAAAAGTCAGAATAAATTTAGGGTGCTTTGAAGACAACCATGGTATGTATATAGTCTTAATAATATTCGAAAATCAATTATATCCGAAGTCACTTTGCCTCAAATTCATGCCTCGCCAGAGTGCACCTGACTGCAGTAAATTTTTTTGCTCCATAACTTGAATAATGATAGGTTACCGAATAGTCTATCAACTTTATCCATTTCATGGCTGAACAACATAGGAGGCAATTATGATGCATTTAGGACATAGTCTCAATAATATCCGAAAACCTATGAACACCTGAAATCACTTCAACTTAGAGTCTATGCACTACTAAAATAACCCCTTTTAGCGACGTCAGAAGACGTCGCTAAATAAGGAAAATCCGTCGCTAAAAGCTATTTGCGACGTATTTAGCGACGAAAATTGGATGTCGCGTATAGGCATATCGCAGATGACAATTTCGTCGCAGAACGTCGCTTTTTGCGACGTCACATTTAGTGTCGCTAGACGTCGCAAAATGCGCGACAGATAGCGACGTAAGGTTACGTAGCCAAAATAGCGACGTAGAGCGACCACTTTGCGACGCGATAAACTTTATATATGATGACATGGCATGGCAGCCACGTGGGCACTTTAGCGACGCCTAGCGACAAATTTAGCGACGTCCGCTCTCAGGTTGTCATATCCCACGTCAGCAGTTTAGCGACTTCTAGCGACGTTACGTCACTATTTAGCGACGTATAGCGACGTGTACTTACCGTCGCTGTACGTCGCAGAATGTCGCTATACGTCACAGATATTATAAAAAAATATAATTGGTATTTTTGTTATACTGTATGTCTGTGTTTACAGTGTGTGTGAAGTGCAGTGTTCGAACCATCGACAGTTTCGCTTACTGTTATATGTTTTATCTTGGATAGAAAGAGCAACAGTGCAGGGTGCACTTCTCAGAGCTTCCTCTTCATGTCCTTCACCTTCTCGAGAACCTTTAAGACGTCCGAAGAAAGTGAAGGACGTGAACATGAAGCTCTTAGAAGTACACCCTGAACTGTTGTTCTTTCTATCCAAGATAAAACATACAACAGTAATCGAAACTGTCGATGGTTCCGAACACTGCATTTCACATTCACTGTAAACACAGACACACATCATCACAAAAATACACATTATATTTTTTTAAAATTTTGGCAGCACTTCTTTTGTATATCAGATCATCGCTTATAACCCAGCGTAGGTATATTTGTAATCCCCGTCGCAGATATCACAAAGTAAATATCACAATAAAAATAGGAGGCAGTACAAAGTAAATATCACAGACACATCCTCACAAACATCCAATAGAGTCAAATAAAAATGGAAGATGATAAAAAGTCTCCCACCAAGTGTACAAACAAAAGTGTACTAATAAACAATTTGCCCATAGGGCCAATACATACAAGTCATAAAAAAATCAATAAAATCACTGCGGACCCCTGCCGCGCATCTGGGATAGAATGTAGTCATACTGCTCCTGGGTGAGCTGCACCGTAGGGGCAGTAGGAGGCAGTACAATGTCTGGAGTCGGCGCCTGTCGATGGACCGGAGGACGTATCTGCTCCAGCTCTTGCAGTCGCTCACCATAAACAGCAAGGGTACTCACCACCCTCTCAGTATTCGCCTCAAGCGAAGCTGAAACCTGAGTGAGTGAGGCAGACATGCTTCCTCTGCGATCCCTCCAGCTCGACCTGTCTACGCTCTGTGCACTGCGTAGACTCGATGAGCGTGTGCAAGCTGGCAGCTGTAGCCTGATGCAGACTCATCAACTCCTGTATACTGCGCTCGACCGCATCAAATCGTTCGGTGACGATCGGAGGGTCGAATCGTCGCTCGACCGCATCAGAAATCTGCTGTTACAACTCACGACGCAGCTCCTCGATCTGGCGACGAATATCCTCAGCTCGTGACGACGCCTGCGAAGCCGGAGACTGCGCACTGACAGAGGGGGCCCAGGATGACTCTGAAGCCAAATACGTGTCGTAGGATCCCGTACCGTAGTACGTACCCTTCTGAAGACCGCCAACGGCGGTCATCCAGAGCTCATCCGACGATGGAGCTGTAGGCAGCTGGGAGGAACTACCAGCCCCTTCCTCTGCTGGCGCACTAGCAACAGCAGCCGCCTCCTCCTGTAGTCGAACAAACTCGGCCTAGAACAATGTTTGCTAACGTGTAAGTGTTTGCTAAAGTCTATATTGATATCTATTTTCCTGTTTTCTAAATTATAGTAAATTAATATAAAGAATAGAACGTACATATGCCTGCGTCGCCCTCTCGTCAATGAACTCTCCAGCCCTCCGATGGGTGACCAGGAAGACGGTCACCATGTTCGGGTCCTCACCCTTTTTACCTGTTAAAATGTATTATCTATTACTAGTATTAAACATTCTATCGAACTATATATAAATTAATGTCCGTCATAGGAAACGTACCAGACGATAAAAATACTCCATCATCGGAATGGAGCCACCACACCACTTACCGGCGCTCGACCGCGCCACCTTGGCCTTGTCAGACCTCTCCTGGTACTTGGGCTCGCTGAATCTAGCCTTCATCGCAGCCCACTGCTCTGGCGTGATCCAACCATGGATCGGCTGTCCGGAGCGATCACGACACTTCTGGTCGCGGATCGCATCACGGATGAGCTTGGCTGCGACGGCAGAAAATTGGCTCTCGATCCTCGCCGCCCGGTGTGGTGGATAGAAATGGGTCCTCTACAAGAAGTAAAATACAAAAGTTGTATAATATACACAAATGATTATTAAAATTTAAAAATAAACAAATTTTTTACCTTGAAGTGGGCGAACCAAAAGGTCTTCCTATCTGCGGGAGCATCTGAGTAGTTAATCCAAGGCCCACCATAGTTCTGCCTCAGAAATACCCCCAGCTGTCTCTGTACTGCAGAATGCCGATACCTATACAATAATAATTCTCATGAATATATATGTACATATAATTATTTGAGAAATATATATTAACTAATTAACTTACTTCATAGGCCCGTCCGTCCAAATCTCCATACGCGTCTCGCCCGGGGGAGCGCATGGAGGGTCGCTCTCACTTCCTGCCTGGACAGGATCAGTCTGATCGCCGTCCTCCATATGCTCGGCGTCGGCTCCCTCCATAGAGCCGTCGACAGGAGAAATGCTGGACGGGGGATCAGGGATGCTGGACGCGGGAGGAATGCTGGACGGGGGATCAGGGATGCTAGAACTGCCCTGTCCCGGTAATGGACCGGGAACAGAATGGTACAATAGCGTACTTGGAGATGAGGATGAGGGTACAGTAATCTCCATCCCCAGCCCGAGGGTCGCTCTCACCTCCTGTCTGGACATGATCAGTCTGCACACATCTACGTCCTTGTCGTCTTTGTAGTACAGCATGCACCCATTGCGACAAGAATCGATTTTTTCGTATCCCATCCAGAGCGATCTCACCACCCTCTTAGACCGGTAGAAGTCTTTAGGCAACTTAGCACCCGCCGGCAAGATCTCTATAATCAACTCCAACACTCGGTTGTAGCATTCTTGCGACATGTTAAAATCTGACTTAATGCTCAACAGTCTTGTAACCACCTCCAACGGTGAATGATCCTCACAACTAGGATACAATGGAGTCCTTGCATTCTCCAGCAACTCCATGAACTGTGCATCATCGGCGTTCGGTGCCTCCTCAGGTGCATCATAAACGAAACTAGGCCCCGCAGCATCGAAAACCATGTTCACGCACCCGTCGTCGTATGCATGATTATCTGAAACAAAATTAGGTCCCGCATGCATTTACGGCTCAACATAAGGATCCGGTTCTGATGCTAAAGACACAAGTTCTCCGTGTGCGGTCCACTGATAGTAACTAGGCGTGAAACCCCTCGAGTACAAATGATATGTCACTTCCACTTCTGGATAATATTTCACGTTATGACATTTCACACACGGACACTTAATTTTGGTGCCGTCCATGTACTGAGGGAACGCCTTAGCAAACTACAGGAACTGCTCTACTCCCGCTATGTATTCATTCCGTACACCACATATATCATCAGGACGACGATTGTACATCCATGAACGATTTCGCAAGTAGTAATTCATATCCATTTAGAAATAATTCTGCAAAGATGGACACACATTATCCAACAGGCACAAATTCGTATATTATGTCTTATTATGGGACACACGTTAGTAACGGACAGTTACTAATAACAATGATATGCAATCTAGGTCAAACTAGGTTGTACTAAGTCAAACAAAGTCAAACAAGGTCAAGCTAAGTCAAACAAGGTCAAACTAGGTCAAGGGTTGATCTACAGTTGACTTTGTCAACTCTTAGTCCAATCTAGGTCAGATGTTGACTCTACTTTGACTTTCAGTCAAAATAGTCAACCTTGGTCAAACAAGGTCAAATCTAAGTCAAATATCCTATTTCTAGTCATTACCTACCAAGGTACCCTTTACCTTATCGCTATTGGTATCCCAATACCAATACCTTAAGTTGGTACCCTTTACCTTATCGCTATTGGTACCCTTTACCTTATCGCTATTGGTATCCCAATACCAATACCGTGGTAACATGGTTGGTACATTAAGGATCTTTGACAAGATGACATATTGCGAAAAGATATATCCTTATATATAGTTCTCCTACAGATTTTCTTTAACATTACGTAGGAGAACTATAAGGATATATCTGTTCATAATATGTCACCTCCTCAAAGACCCTTAATGTGACAACCATGTCACCCTCTCAGCCATATCCCTGAGCTACGATGCAGCTGCAGGCATTTAACATATCACGGTTTATAAAAATAACTAATAAATCTCTATCCTAACTAATAAATTAATATCCTACTTTAACATCTAATAACTCTCATAAAAATAACTAATAAATCTCTAATAACTCACACACTACGATGCAGTTGCAGGCAGTTCCTTCTAACATAAACTAATATCCTAATCTAAACTAATCCTTTAACTGAAACTAATATCAAAACAATGCTAATCATGAACTGTACACTACTACCTAACATTCACATGAACTATCTATCTCAAACTCTCTATCATAACTAATTAATTAATATCCTACTTTAACATCTAATAACTCTCATATTCCTGCAACTAAAAGGCAAAACCATGGTATATACATGGTTTAAAGTATCGGTCGATACCGATCCGATACGGCCGATACCGATACGGTTTGGCATGTTCCGATCCGATACCGATCGATACCAAATATTGACCGATACCGACATTGGGGGTCTTTGTTCCGGTCAATTCGACAAAACCAATCGGTAAGGGTGACTACTATTTCATATAATTTCAAAACTACTAAGAAATAATGCTGAAATACTTAAAATTATGCCTAAATGTATAAAATATACGTTTTTAAATGTAAATAATTTATTAATAATTATTTGTTTTCCGATACCAAAGTCCGATACTCCGATACGATACCGCCGATACTACCGATATCGCTGATACCAATACTCATAGGAATAGTCCGATACCGATTCCGATACCGATATTGTGAACCTTTATATATCGTCAATATTTCAGATTCTTAAAATGAATTTCAAATGGATTTTTGATTGTATATATATGTGTATTTGTGTGTATAATTCATGGTTTAAAGTATCGGCCGATACCGATCCGATACGGCCGATACCGATACGGTTTGGCATGTTCCTATCCGATACCGACCGGTACCAAATATTGACCGATACCGACATTGGGGGTCTTTGTACCGGTCAATTCGGCAAAACCAATCGGTAAGGGTGACTACTATTTCATACAATTTCAAAACTACTAAGAAATAACACTGAAATACTTAAAATTATGCCTAAATGTATAAAAATATATTTTTAAATGTAAATAACTTATTAATAATTATTTGTTTTTCGATACCAAAGTCCGATACTCCGATACGATACCGCCGATACTACCGATATCGCCGATACCAATACTCATAGGAATAGTCGATACCGATATTGTGAACCTTGGTGTATATACATTGTATACATATATATATTTATATATGTATTTGTGTGTGTATGTAAGTGTGTGAGTATATATATACATGTATATATGTAGATATGTGTATTTATATATATAGGTATATATGTATGTATTGTGTGTGTCCTGTGTCCTGTCCCCTGCCCCCCTCCCCCCTACCCCTGCACCCACCTACCCCTGCCCCCTCTCCCTACCCCTGCACCCACCCACCCCTGCCCCCCTCCCTCCTACCCCTTCACCCACCCACCCCTGCCCCCCTCCCCCCCTCGACAGCAAGACCCCCCTCCCCTGCACCCCCTCCCCTACCTCTGCACCCACCCCAACCCTGCCCCATCGACAGCAAGACCCCCCCACCCCCGGGTACCCCCACCCCTCCCTCCACCCCTCGACAGTAAGACCCCCCACCCCCACCCCCTGCACCCACCCTCACCCCTCTCTCCCCCCTCGACAGAAAGACCACCCCAGCTAGGTTTAGGGTTCTCGTGTCCGTGTCTAGATAGCTAGGGCTAGGGTTTACCTGAGGAGGGTGGCTTCGTCGGAGGATGGAGGCGGCGAGGAAGGCTCCTTCGTCGGAGGAGAGAGGCTGGTCGCCGGAGGGAAGGGGTTAGCGGGCGAGCGGGGTCGCCGGGGGGAGAAGGAGAGGGTGTCGCCGGAGGGAGGGGTCACTGGAGGGGAGGGTTCGCCGGGGGGAGAGGGGAGAGGGGGATCGAGTGGGAAGAAAAATTTTGGATAAAAATTTTGTGATTTCGATCGGGCCAGGAACCCTATATGAAATAAGACAACGACGTATAAATTATACGTCGCTAAACGTCGCAATACAGCGACGTAAATGGGACGTCCGTCGCAAAACATCGCCCGTCAGCGACGTAAAATATACTACGTTGCTGAACGTCGCTACGCAGCGACGTTCAGCGACATGTAGCACAGGGAGTCGCTATAGGCAATTATCAGCGACGGCTTTTTCTGCCGTCGCTAATATACGTCGCTATTCTAGCATATTTTAGTAGTGATGCCTCGCCAGTACGCAACTAGCTGCACTAAACTCGCAGTTTTCATAATTCAGGTAAATGGCTGCAACGCATATATGCGAAGCCATTTTTGGTCAGTGAATATTTTTTTCAACTTTGTCCATAGGAATTTCAAAGGGATAGCTCAACAATTCAAAAGTTTTTTTTTCCAATGACTAAAGGAAGCTCAATAATAGAAATGGAATCACACTACAAAAATTTATCATATTAGCGACGTTACAAAACGTCCCTAACCTCGGTAAAACGTCGCTAAATTAATTTAGCGACGTTTAGGGCGACGTTTTGGGAACGACGGAAAAAAAATGTGTCGCTAAACGAGAAAACGTCGCTAGGACGACGTTATTTGGCGACGTTACTAACGTCGCTAATTAGCGACATTATTTGCGACGTTTTAACGTTGACGCTAATTAGCGACGTAAAAGGCGACGTTACCATACGGTCACCGTTTAGCGACACTATTGCGACGTTTTGGTGACAGCGTGCTGAAATAAGATTTGGAGCCACGTGTTGCCACGTCAGCATCCAGCGACACTTTTAGTGACATTTATTAACGTCGCTACTTTTTAGCGACGAAATAAAACGTCGCTAACTTAAAAAAATAAAAAAATAGGTTCCAGAATACAAATGGAGCTGGAGCCTGAGCCAAAATACAGAATACAAAATACAAAATACAAAATACAAAATATAAAATACAGAATCCAATCCCTGGGTTCGCCGACCCCCTCGGTGGAACACTCAACACCGGCACGCACAATACATTCCAGAATATACAAAAAATATAAAGAAAAATACTACCCGCAACGAACAATGTCAATATATAATATCCTCAACAAACCAAATCAATATCTTGCGTTGAAAGGGTCGCTGAATGTCAAGGCTATAAGTCCATGATAGCTTGTGGTGTTAGTGACCAATTCATATAGATGGGTCGGCACGAGCGGCAATCCGCGTGTGTGCCTTTGGATTTAGTCTAGTTGAATGTGTGTATGGTTGGAACACAAGTGTTTGGGCCTAAGAATGGCTACGACATAGGCGACGTGCTTCGGCACGGGGTGCGGCGTCGGGTCTTAAGTTGTTGGCATATAAGTTGCATAAGTTGGTTGAGTTGTCTTGAGTTTAAGTCAGGAAATGCCGCAAGGCAAAGTTGGTCGAGTGACACTTAGTTCACAAGTTGGATGGGTCAGTTGATGATTTAGTAGCGAAGGGCCGCGAGGCGGCGAAGATGTGATTGAGTCTCATTGAGTTGCGAGGCGCAGCCTCAAGAAGGACTTATAGCATGGTCACACGGGAATTGAGTCTTATCACGTAGTTGCGTCTCTGATTTTGGCCGTAAGGCAAGCATGACTTGATAGATTAACGTGTCTTGAGTTGATGTTGCGTTACAAGCACGGAATGGTCTAGCGACACAGAATATGCCAAGGTGTCGGTCCTAAAACTGATCCTAAGGCAAGAGTAGAAAGACAATTGATAAGAAGGGACTATGTTGCACAAAGTAAATCTAACGTGTAGGTTTTGTATGGGTGGGCAAGGAGCTCATTCTACCAGTACAGTTGAGTACTGACACCCACATAGTTTACATGTGCAGGCACAGGTAGAAGCTCGAGGCGGGGCTCGCTTGGATGCGTCGAGGCACGGAGTTCCTTGGTGATTCGAAGCGTGCGGCCGCATGGAGTAAAGACTTATACAGGACATAATGTATAGACGTCGCCTTCCGAAGCTTCCGCTGGATCAAGACTTGTATTGAGAGATGAGAGAGAGCTGAGTGACTTGTAATGTGAGCTTGAGTGAACTTGAGAGAATTGTAATCTTGGCCTTGCGCCCATTGTAATCTTTGTTTCAACATCAATAAAGAGCTTCTTTGAATAACTTGTGTTCTGCTTTAAATTCTGTTGCTATTATTCAATGTCTCTGCTTGGGACTTCTGTGCGACGACCCCGTCGCAGCCACTGAAATCGGCCGTTATGGAACCCGCCTTGCACGAGCACAATCTAGGCTCGTGTGGCATCACACCTTAGCGAGGACGATCGCTCCTACGGGAGCGGGGCGTGACATAATGGTATCAGAGCCCGGCTTTACGTCCTTGGACTATCGATTGAATTCTTTAACTTCGTTGTATCCGCGAACTCTGAATGTTGCTTCCGTATATTGATATCGTTGGTGCGCTCTCTCTCAATTGTCCCACGTGATGTCCATACAATAAGTCTATCTATTTTGCAAAATGTAGGAGAACAGTTTTTGACAACAAAACAAAAAGATGGTTCGCGTAAGCACGGTTGGCTAAGTCGGGCTGGGCATATACACCAAAGTTGCGTCGACCTTAGAAAAGTCGAGTACGGAAATTGAATAGTGTCGAGCAAGAATGAGTTGAACTCGATTAAGTAAAGTGAGTCGACTATCGATAGGGGTGCTATCGAGCGACGATAACGTCGATGCGATATAGATGAGCGTGCTTGGAATTTGAGGAATGGTTCGAAAGAAAAATTTGAAGAAGTCGATTTTGATTCGAATGATAAGTTGAGGATTTATTGAATGACTTCATCCCTGAGTGGTGTATGCGATATCCTCAGGGATGTCGATCGATTGATAAAGGAATAATACGAATTGAGGAAATACGTTGGTCGATGACTTAAGATAAACGAATGAACGATACGTGAATTTGGTTTGAGATAAATTAATGTTGTGAATGATTCGAGGGATAATGATCGAACTTGAATTTGAATGTCGAGGAGATTATCCAGTCGGACGATAGCATCATTCGCACGACTCGAAATTTGGTTGCAAAGGAAGATCGTCAGGTTATGCATATCGTCGATTGTATTGAGGCGTATCAAAGATTGATATACGATAACTCGGAGGTACTCTGACTCGACGAAAGACGATCGTGCAAGTGTTATTGTTCGCTTGGATGCTATATGAAGGATTTTGATTGAGATAAATTTTAGAGGAAAAATAGAAGTGTCTAGATGGTTACGTTGATAACCACAACATCGACGGTCTTGTCTTGCGCGAGTACAACTCTAGCCTCGCACATGCGTTGCGTCGGATTTGGGGTGATCGTTCTGCGTGAGCGCAGACATGGTGATTCATGTCGCAGGAATGATCGAACTCAGAAAATTAGGATGCGACAACGTTGATTGTCTCGACTTGTCGATTTGATGCGAAGGAGAATTCGAGGATGTTAGGACTTACGATTAATGAATGAAATAAACTTGAGAATTGAGTAGGTCCAATCCGTACATCGAGAATGAATTAGTCTAGACGCAAAACAAGAGTTACGTCCCGATGAGGATAATTATCCTGCGGGAGCGTGCATGGTGATTCATGCCCACCGTGGATAATCTGATTCGCGTGAGATCGGGACGCAACATATTGTTAAGTCAGACGATCTTGTGATCAATTACGTGAATTGGGATAACGACTTAGGGAGTATAAAACATGAAGTATGGATTAGCGATGAATTGTGTCGTAGCGTGCTTGACTTGGAAGGATTGATAGGCAGATTATGTCGGACGTGTTCAAAGAGATAGACTATACGAAATGGCTTGATGAATGAACGATTTTGATACGCCGTGAAATTGGTTGAATGTGAGTTATTGTAGGATGGCTTTGCTGAATGACTCGGACCCCGTGCGACGAATGTTGGGATGTGTGTAGGAAATCGATGCTCGATGTTTAGAAATCGGAGTGATACGAGCTTGGGTAAAAAACCCCGTGCTATCAACTTGGTTGACCTTAGGATGGGGTCAGTGTTGATATCGTTGTTTGGGAACTGTGATTCCAATACTGACAATTGACTTTAGCCTAACGAAGATTGCCTAGCGGCTAGGCGAGATGTCCATGTTGCGAGAGTAAGCATCCGGTAGGATTGAATTTCAGGATTGAGTGGATGGATCGATAGGTGGAATTGGATTCACTATCACAAGGCTTGGTTGAAATGTATGTATTTCAGGGACGCCTGAAATGTGTGCACGATCCAAACTAAGTGATATGTTGAATTCAAGTGAGACTTGAGGAATGAGAAGTGTCGAGGATTTGGAGATCGTAAGTTTTGAAGAAAGGATTGAGGGTAGTACGAGCGTGGCTCGGATTTGGGAAACGCATAGGCGTAGTGTGTGCGAGAGTTCTTGAATGTTGAGTAAAGTGATAAGTCAATAAGTGAGTACTCAGTTAGTTTCGAGGATGAAACTTTTTCTGAGTGGTGTATGATGTAGTGCTCCGTCCCGCCCAGTCAATCGGAGGAATCGAAATGCCGACGGTGTTCGGACTTAGCCTTGCAACGGCTACTCGGAGACATTGCTCGGTCGAGGCGACCGCTCGCTCAGGTGGGGTAGTTTCGGTGAACTCGCCTCATCTTTGTCTTCACATAATAAATCACATGTTTTCAACTTGTACAAGTAGGCTTGATAATAAAAGATACAAATCCACATAGCTAAAGGGAATAATCTCGACGGATCGAATTGAGTTAGAATATGGAAAGGTTCAACGGTCGGCTTAGAGTTGGTGCACGGCGTGCTTTGAAAATGTCACTTGGTCTTTCGTCCCGTGGCTTGGGAGGAGGAAAGTTGGTTGAGTAGGCGAAGTCATGAATCGTAGCCTAAGTCATAGGCGTCGCCCGCATGAATGCTTCATAAAGCATGCACGGTCCCATCGTCCAAGGCTTGGCATAGCCTTAACCCACCCTATGAGTTAAGTTGCGTCGCACGACTGCTGGCGTAAGTCTAGGCACCCAAATGACTTGGTCGTTCAGAAGTCGAACGTATGTGCGGCACATTTCCACAATGCGAGGCTTGACGCAGCCTTTGCTCGTCGAGTCGTTGTGCGTTAAGTCAGACAAGTTATGTTAGGCTATCGGAGTGGTAGCAAGCACGGTCCTACGAGTTCTACGGTTGGGTATGACCACAAAATCTTACGGTCTCAAGGCCCGTCATATAAAGTATGACTTGGGCATGAGTGTTGCGTAGTGCACGATTGGCTTAAGGTACGGTACACGGACCTAGTGTTTAGGGCATGAACCACTGGTTGATTGAATGAGTTTTGGAGAAGAACTATTGAATAGGCATTGAGTTGAATGAAATGATATGGTAACATGGAAAGAATGCTCGCGACCGTGGATTGTCGAGGGGTCTCAAATGATAGAAGGTTTGATATTGGTTTTGAAAGAGATGGTAATATTGGAAGAGGAATGACTGTGTGAGACGTCAGTTTGTGTCGAGTCTTGCATGGTCATTGGATAACTTGTCGATAAGGTAGAGTTTCCACGCGCGACAACCCTGGGTGCCGAGGGACCGCGTCGTTCCGGAGGGAAACACGGTATAGCCGTAGCTGAACGAACCGCTCGGGTCATTCGGGAACTTTCAGCGGGGCTAGCTACTTGCGTTGAAAGGGTCGCCGAATGGCAAGGCTATAAGTCCACGATAGCTTGTGGTGTTAGTGACCAATTCATATAGATGGGTCGGCACGAGCGGCAATCCGCGTGTGTGCCTTTGGATTTAGTCTAGTTGAATGTGTGTATGGTTGGAACACAAGTGTTTGGGCCTAAGAATAGCTACGACATAGGCGACGTGCTTCGGCACGGGATGCGGCGTCGGATCTTAAGTTGTTGGCATATAAGTTGCATAAGTTGGTTGAGTTGTCTTGAGTTTAAGTCAGGAAATGCCGCAAGGCAAAGTTGGTCGAGTGACACTTAGTTCACAAGTTGGATGGGTCAGTTGATGATTTAGTAGCGAAGGGTCCGCGAGGCGGCAAGGGCCGCGAGGCGGCAAAGATGTGATTGAGTCTCATTGAGTTGCGAGGCGCAGCCTCAAGAAGGACTTATAGCATGGTCACACGGGAATTGAGTCTTATCGCGTAGTTGCGTCTCTGATTTTGGCCATAAGGCAAGCATGACTTGATAGGTTAACGTGTCTTGAGTTGGTGTTGCGTTACAAGCACGAAATGGTCTAGCGACACAGAATAGGCCAAGGCGTCGGTCCTAAAACTGATCCTAAGGTAAGAGTAGAAAGACAATTGATAAGAAGGAACTATGTTGCACAAAGTAAATCTAACGTGTAGATTTTGTATGGGTGGGCAAGGAGCTCATTCCACCAGTACAGTTGAGTACTGACACCCATATAGTTTACATGTGCAGGCACAGATAGAAGCTCGTGGCGTGGGGCTTGCTTGGATGCGTCGAGGCACGGAGTTCCTTGGCGATTCGAAGCGTACGGCTGCATGGAGTAGAGACTTATACAGGACATAATGTATGGACATCGCCTTCCGAAGCTTCCGCTGGATCATGACTTGTATTGAGAGATGAGAGAGAGCTGGGTGACTTGTAATGTGAGCTTGAGTGAACTTGAGAGAATTGTAATCTTGGCCTTGCGCCCATTGTAATCTTTGTTTCAACATCAATAAAGAGCTTCTTTGAATAACTTGTGTTTTGCTTTAAATTCTACTGCTATTATTCAATGTCTCTGCTTGGGACTTCTGTGCGACGACCCCGTCGCAGTCGCTGAAATCGGTCGTTATGGAACCCGCCTTGCACGAGAAAAATCTAGGCTCGTGTGGCATCACGCCTTAGCGAGGACGATCGCTCCTACGGGAGCGGGGCATGACAATATCATCATTGCCGAGGGATAAGGGTCAGAGGACAGTCAACTTTATCTACGACTATATAGTTTCTGCCTCGCCAGTCGAATGGCTGCAGGGACTATGTCCTGGTCACCATGTCGTACGTACCGTAGATTAATGCAAATGGAGCTGAAGATGGAGCCAAAATACAGAATCCAAAATACAAAATACAGAATCCAATCCCTGGGTTCACCGAAAATACAAAAACAAAGATTGACACACAGTACTAATTCATATGTGTTTTAAGTGTGAGAACGGATGGCTCAGAACACAACCCAAAATTCATTCTAGCATACATTAGTGTGAATCATCTATGTTCTGCACATATGGTGTAGTATACGTTCTTATCGAATCTAGTATCTAGTATATGAAGAATGTAACAGAATCAAGATGAACTCACATAATGTAATACTAAAATATCATCTACTACTATATAAGATATAGTGATAGGTTGTCGTATCATCATTGCCGAGGGATGAGGGTCGGAGGACAGTCAACTTCATCTACGGCTACATAGTTACATGAGCTAGTCGTCGCGAAACGTCGCTATGACGTCGCTAATAGCGACTAATTTAGCGACGTTAGTATGAACGTCGCTAAATTCTCATTATATTCCCCACCAATTCATTTCTCTCCATTTTACTCTCTCTCCTCCCCCCCTCCGACGCTCTCACTCTCTCCGGCGCTCTCACAGTACTAATTCATATCTATTTAAGTGTGAGAACGGATGGCTCAGAACACAACCCAAAATTCATTCTAGCATACATTAGTGTGGATCATTATGTTCTGTACATATGTTCTTATCGTATCTAGTATCTGAAGAATGTAACAGAATCAAGATGAAGTCACATAATGTAATACTAAGACATCATCTACTACTATATAAAATATAGTGATAGGTTGTCATATCATCATTGCCGAGGGATGAGGGTCGGAGGACAGTCAACTTCATCTATGGCTACATAGTTTCTGCCTCGCCAGTCGAATGGCTGCAGGGACTATGTCCTGATCACCATGTCGTAGTCCAATACAATCCAAAGATTGACACAGTACTAATTCATATATGTAGTCCAATACAAATAGTCTAATACAAAAACAACCCAATACAAATAGTCCAATATAAATAAGTACTAATAGCTAATGTGAACCACGCAGCTCACGCAAACGCTCAGTGATACGATCATGCAACAACCTCGAATAAGTAGGATCGACGGCGGCAGGAGAGATGTAGTCCCTTGCAAGTACTGCATGAATAGAACTCTCGGTCTCACTAGCTACCGGTACTGATGAATAGAACTCCCGGTCTCACTAGCTACCGGTGCCACTTCCTCCTTAACAATAGGAGGAGCCACCTCAGCATTCACTGTTTCCCTCAAACGACGTACCGCTCCTCGGGTCATGGCTGCCATCTAGTAAGATCGATATTCACAAATAATATAATTGTAACATAAGTAAGCTAACTAAAGGAACCATCATGTAATTTGAGTACATTTTCGAAAGCAGATAAAGTACAAAAAATTTGATTTTTTGCCAAGTGTGAGAACGGATGGCTCAGAACACAACCCAAAATTTATTCTAGCATACATTAGTGTGAATCATCTATGTTTTGTACATATGGTGTAGTATATGTTCTTATCGTATCTAGTATCTGAAGAATGTAACAGAATCAAGATGAACTCACATAATGTAATACTAAGACATCATCTACTACTGTATAAGATATAATGATAGGTTGTCATATCATCATTGTCGAGGGATGAGGGTTGGAGGACAGCCAACTTTATCTACGGCTACAAAGTTTCTGCCTCGCCAGTCGAATGGCTGCAGGGACTATATATCCTGGTCACCATGTTACCAATTAACCAACCAACAAAACTACTTGTTACAAATATCGGCACTATCGGTGCGTTCGAAGCGGAGTATCACATTTTTCGGTGTCGAAAAACAAATAATTATTACTAAATTATCAGATTTTTTGGTACTATCAGTGCCCCTCACCAAGCCCCCCCTACACCACCCCTAACCCGAACCATAACCCTCCCCTCCTCCCTGCTCCCCTCCTCCAACTGCCCCCACCCCCCTGCTCTCTTCCCCCAGCCGCCGACACATACCCACCCCCAACCCGAACCTTACCCCTAGCTTCCCTCTCCCAGCCGCCCTCGTCCCCCCTGCCCCACCCCCCAGCCACCCCCCACTCACCCCCGAACCATCCGCATCCCTCCTGCCCCTTCCCCCGAGCCACGTGCACCCCCCAACCACCAACAACCAAAACAGCCGGAGAGAGAGAGGAGAGGGAGGGGAAGAGTACCACGTACCGGAGAGGGAGGAGAGTCGTCGGAGAGAGTGAGAGCGCCGGAGGGGGAGGGGGAGAAGAGAGAGTGAGAGAGTAAAATGGGAGTAAATGAACCCTAACACGAACCCTAACCCTAGCTCCCCTCCCCCAGATGCCTTCGTCCCCCCTGCCCCACCCCCAGCCACCCCCCACTCACCCCCCAACCACCCGCATCCCCCCTGTACCTCCCTCCGAGCCACCCGTACCCCCCCACAACCACCCACAACCAAAACAGCCTGGGAGAGAGAGAGGGAGGGAGGGGGAGAGTCACGTACCGGAGAGGGAGGAGAGTCGCCGGAGAGAGTGAGAGTCGCCAGAGAGAATGAGAGCGCCGGAGAGAGTGAGAGCGCCGGAGGGGGAGGAGAGAGAGTGAGAGAGTAAAATAGGGGGAAATGAATCGGTGGGGGGAATATAATTAGAATTTAGCGAAGCTATCACTACCGTCGCTAATAGTCGCTATTAGCGACGTCAGAGCGACGTTTCGCGACGACATGATCATGTGATTAATATATGTTGTTGCTATTAGCGACGTTTAGACAAAACGTCGCTAATGTACACAATTTAGCGACGTTAATCGAACGTCGCTAAATATATGTCGCCAATTGAGCAGATTTTAGTAGTGTCAATTTTTTGACCATTCATGCTTCATGATACTCAAACATTGAGTATATAAACTTTCTAGGCCTTGAATTGGTCAAGAAGTTACCTAAAGATAATAAGGTTTCAAGTTGAGTGGAGGAAGTCAAGAAATACAAATATTTCCAGCAGAACACTTCGAGAATACTGATCTTTACCGAAATTATTTTTTTAAAAATAATTCCTTAAGACCAATGAAAGTTCGAGAATTTGCTGCGTGAGTTGAGCTAAATAGCTAATCCATTGGTTCAAAGAAAGTCAAGTTGAAATGGTTTAATAAAACCAACAAAGGAATAGCTTTGGGATATTAGTCATTATCTGAAAGGTTTAGGTACAAATATAAGCAAAGTAACCTACGAAACTATAAGCAAGCAAAAATAGACATCATAGATAGATAATTTCGGTCCTATGTTGTAATATGGTGAATATAATCTAGGTATTCTAGTTGTTTCTAGAGTCTGTTTTCCTAAAGTTTCATCTAAACCTAGGTCAAGTTACAGAACTGCATGTTGGTCTAGACTAAGTGGACTAGACCAATTTACAGAATTGGACCTGCATGGGCCACCACTAAAACATGTCACGACCCGATCCCAATATAATGGGTCTAATCGGATTATGCCCAGCCTGCACTGTTGTGAGACGACGACAGTAAGCTGTATCAAGCAGTGAAACACAACATGCAAAATATATAACAGAAATAAAATATTTTTATTTAAACTGAAACTGGTCTGAAATAGAAATAAGACAACAACATAATTCATTTATTACAATTGTTCGAAAACAAATAAAGGAAAATAAACTATGCCAACATCTATGGTTCTGGGTTCCTGGTTCTGGTTCAGCCAAATCTGCGGGACCCAAGTCAGGCCCGTAGAAAGAACAGTAAGCTTGCTCCTTCTCATTGCAATCACCTTAAAATGTTGGGCCTCCAGTCATGAGTGAACAAAAAACATATTTCTTCCACATCTAGCATTTCTAAATTAACAATAAATGAAAATGCGAGACAATTTAAGAAACTTTATATGTTTTTGTAAATAATAGTAAAAGACAACAAGCAATATGGTCTCAATGTCAAAAATGATGTAATTATATGCTAGTGTTTTGAGTATATAACAGGGCCTGTGACCGGCTGGAATAGAGGCAATATGTATAGTAACGTTTTGGCCAAAACGAATAGCATACGGTACGGCTCAATCCGCTGTGCGGTAGAGGTTAGCGCGAGAGAGACAAGCGAGAATTTTGGCTTTGGTCACAGGCGTCATACTATTCTCCCAAGCAATCCCCGAGTCAATGAGTCAATGAGTCAATAAGTTAATATAACAATCCAGCAATCCGTCAATCGATGTGGAGTCCGAGAGGAATCCACGGTGAATCAGTGTCACTATACTATATGAAATCAACTGATGCATATATTTAATTATTAAAGTAAAAACACATATATGGAATAGATATGAAACTTGTCTCAGATGGTTCCTCGGCGTGGGCAGCAACAAGTAGATAACTGCTAAAGTCTTAGTGATCAGAACCTACAAGATCGTAGTACCAGATTTTAGTAACTAGGACTACGTTTAATTCTAAGGAACAATACTATGGGCTGAGTCTGGTAGGTTGGGGAACCTAAATGGAAAATAATTGTATATTTTTAAGAATAGATGTTATTACAAAATAATAATTGACAAAATAGTCGTTTTTGAATAAAATATATGTTTTGCCGTAATAACAAATATTAAGAAAATAATTTTAAGGAATTTAGATTTCCCAAACTAATATTTTTACTAATTAGAAATTATTTACCGAACAATATGAATAAACAATTTTTCTTAGAAAATACATTTTTAACCATTTTTCATAATAGAAGGATAATAGCTTTTAATTGCCAAAAATAATACTTTATAAAATACGATTTTTACCAAACTAACGAATTAAATTAATAGCAAAACATTTCGGTTATTAATGCTAAAAATTATTTTATTTACCGAAATCAATTATTTTAGCAAGTAAAAATCATTTTTAGAAATAATATCATTTTATTATCTAAAAAAATAATATATATATATATATATATATATATATATATATATATATATATATATATATATATATATATATATATATATATATATATATATATATATATATATATATATATAAGTTTTCTAGTGACAATCAAATAATATTAATAATATTTTGGTGAAACTAATTAATAGTAATAGACCATTTTTTTCTAATAAATTCATTTCCCATAATTCTTAATAATCCAAAAACTAATTTACTAAAATATTTTGCTATAAACAAATACTTATTCTATTATGAAGCATTTTAGACATACAACTATTTAGGAAAATATATATACGTTTTCTCGTAACAATTAAAATTATTAATATTATTTAGTTAACCTAGTTGATGATTAAACCATTTATACTATTATTACAGCAACTCTAATACAAACACAAATAATAATCTCACAATATTTACTGCTTAATCTATAATTTCTATGATAACCATTATACTAACACATTCCTACACAATGAACCAAATTATTACTACAGAACTAAACTATTCCAATTGGCCAAGACATAAAATGGGTTCTGTGAAAATGACAGAAGGTATTCGGGACAGGAATTTACCAACAATTTGCACGAAGGAGTACCGATGGGAGGCCTCAGACTCGGAACGAAGCATCGGGACGCCCAAAGGAAGCCGGACACGGACACGTACACGCACGGGCACGCCGGGGCTGACACGCGCGGAAGGGCGCGCGTGGGCTGACACGCGCGGAAGGCCGGCGCTGTCGCGGGAGCGACATGGGTATGGGCTCGGAAGGTTGTGGAGAGGGGTCTGGATTCGGAGAGGGCGGCGAAAGGAGTTCGGTGGTGCCTTCGAATTTGGATTTGGTGGAGTAGATTGGAAGATGGAAGGGTTTTTGTGAAGATGGAGAAATGAGAGTTTCCTTTTTTGTGAGAGATGGGTTTCTGCTTCTGAGAGAGATACTTAATGGAGAAGAGGGAAGGGGTAAGTGGGGCGCTGGGTACGGATCTGAGAGGGAGAACCGGGGAGTGGCGAGAATGGGTAAGTTAAATGGGTTTGGGCTCCAAAGAGAGAACTAACCAAAAATTAATAAAAGAGGCCCAAGACAAACTCAATTAATTAATAACACAAATACAATTATCATATACAAATTGTGGGCTTCACATTATGAGAATGCTTTCATGCCTGGTAGATATATTGGTGATAATGTTGTTATTGAGCAAGAGCTCATCCATTCGATATCCAAATTCTTCTCTAAAGACAGTTACTTTGCTTTCAAAGTTGATATGTCCAAAGCCTATGACAGACTAGGTTAAGTGGCCTTGGTATCAATGGCAAATCTCACGACCTCATTATGCAATGTGTTTCTACATCATCCTTTGCAATCTTTATCGATGGCAAACCTTCTAAATCCTTCATTCCAGGTTGTTGTATTCGACATGGATGCCCCCTCTCACCATACATGTTCATATTGTGTATGGAAATCCTCTCTACTTTGATTAACATAATGGTTAGAAACTCCTTATATGATAGTATTACCCTTCGTAATTCTCATCATACTTACTCCCATCTGGCCTTTGCTGATGATCTATTCATTTTTTGGTAAATGTTCTCTCTATAATCTCACCCTGGTGAAGATATCCTCAAAACTTTGAAAGTTGGTCAGGCCAACGAATCAAAGGGTTTATAATTAATAATTTACCGTATCCAGCAAAGGGGTTTAGAGACAGACCACATGCGATCCTACAAACTTTTAAACTTTTGAAAGATGCTCGCACGAAGACATTGCACATATAGTGATATCCGTCTCCAGCAAAGGGTTTAGAGACAGACCACATGCGATCCTACAATATACATTACCGTATCCCGACTTACAATCGCGGGTAGCAGTCGTCATAGAATCTCCTCTTCGCCGATGAACACTGTAGAATCAATAAAACAACTAGTAAGGCAAAGACTAGTCTAGCTCTCGCCGCCATATGGAAGTTACAGACTCAAACATCGGTGTTTACACTGATATATAATATATTAGCCCATGGTTTGTTGCTGATGGTTTGGGGGTATTGGGGGCGTGTTTGCTGCTGATGGTTTAAGAGAATTTTTTTTGTGAGGGGAACCAAAAAAAAAAAAGGGAGTTTGAGAATGAAACATAATAGAAATTGAAACATAACAAAAAGTTGTCAGTAACTTGCCTAGTGAAGAAAAACAAATGCTTGCAAGCCAACATCTTTCCCAAAGCGGTATATGGAGTTGAAACATAATAGAAACTTTAAATTTTAAATTTGAGTTTTGAGTTTTTAATTTTTAATTTTTAATTTTTAATTTTCAATTTTCAATTTTCAAATTTTAATTTTCAATTTAAATTAAAATTAAAATTAAATTCTTAATTTTAATTTTTAGTTTTTAGTTTTTAAACTTTAGTTTTTAATTTTTAATCTTTAGCTTTAGTTTTTAGTTTCTAATTTTTAATTTTTAAATTTTAAATTTTAAATTTTAAATTTTAAATTTTAAATTTTAAATTTTAAATTTTAAATTTTAAATTTTAAATTTTAAATTTTAAATTTTAAATTTTAAATTTTAATATTTAATATTTAATATTTAATATTTAATATTTAATATTTAATATTAATATTTAATATTTTATTTTTTATTTTTATTTAAAATTTAAAATTTAAAATTTCAAATTTAAACATTTAAAATTTAAAATTTTGAATTTGAAATTTGAAATTTTAATTTTAGTTTTTAATTTTACTTTTTAATTTTTAATTTTTAATTTTTACTTTTTAATTTTTAATTTTTAATTTTTAATTTTTAATTTTTAATTTTTAATTTTAATTTCTAATTTCTAATTTTAATTTTTAATTTTTAATTTTAATTTTAATTTTTAATTTTAGTTTTTAATTTTCATTTTTAATTTTTAATATTAGTTTTTCAATTTTTAATTTTTAATTTTTAATTTTTAATTTATAATTTAAAATTTAAAATTTAAAATTTAAAATTTAAAATTTACAATTTAAAATTTAAAATTTAAAATTTAAATTTAAAATTTAAAATTTAAAATTTATAAATTATATTTTTTTAATTATAATTTATAATTTATAATTTATTAATTTATAATTAATAATTAAGTAATAATAATAATATAATTTATAATTTATAATTTATAATTTATAATTTTAATTTTTAGTTTTAATTTTTTAATTTAGTTTTAAAAATGAAATTAATTTAATTTTTAGGTTTCTAATTTAAAATTCTACTTAATTTCTATTTTAATTTTTAATTATAATTTATAATTTATAATTTTTAATTTTAAATTTTTAGTTTTTAGTTTTTAATTCATAATTTATAATTTTTAGTTTTTACTTTTAATTTTTAATTTTAATTTTTAATTTTTAATTTTTATTTTTAATTTTTAATTTTTAATTTTTAATTTTTAATTTTTAATTTTTAATTTTAATTTTTAATTTTTTAATTTTCATTTTTAATTTTTATTTTTAGTTTTTAGTTTTAATTTTTAATTTATAAATTTGTAATTTGAAATTGAAATTTATAATTTATAAATTTTTTATTTTAAATTTTAAATTTAATTTTAAATTTAAAATTTAAAATTTAAATTTATATTTTTAGTTTTTATTTTTAAATTTTAAATTTTTAGTTTTAGCTTTTAGCTTTTAGGTTTTAATTTTTAATTTTTAATTTTTACTTTTTAATTTTAAATTTTAAATTTTAAATTTTAGTTTTTTTTAGTTTTTAGTTTTACTTTTAAGTTTTAAATTTTTAATTTTAATTTTAATTTTTAATTTTAAAATTTTAAATTTATTTTTTAATTTTTAGTTTTTAAATTTTAATTTTTAATGTTTAGTTTTAATTTTTAATTTTTAAATTTTAAATTTATTTTTAATT